>PISW01007365.1:0-65404 GCA_004023785.1 Mungos mungo
GGAAGAGAGGAGGAGGGGAAAGGGAGGAGGACGGAGGAGGACAGAGGGGGACCAGGAAGAAAGGCAGACATGCTCTGGAGGCTCCTGTGGGCACCTCTGGCGCTGCTCAGTTTATGAAGACAGAGGACCCTGCAAGTTGGAGCCATAAACACAAAGAGGAAGGAAGAGCCCTGGGAAATGCGGACGGGACATCACAATTTATTTGCCAATGTCAGTGACCCTGATTGTTTCTTCAGCGAACTCAGAGCCGTTTCTCTTAGAGTGGCCGCCATGGCCAGATAATACATCGCTAGTTCTCGCGTCTGCCCTGACCCTCCTGCAGTTAGTCATCAAAACACTGTCTTCTTCCTGATTACAAAAAGATTCAGTAGAAAAGATCGTTTAATTAGAAATCAAGAAACCTGCACTATCATCCTAGCACAGACCCTGCTGCGCGGCGGACACCGCAAGAATCCCCGAGCCCCTCCGGACCTCGGGGCCTCGGCCAGGACACAGCGACTTGGCCCCGAAAGGCTCCGAGACCCTCTTCCGTTTGAAAATCCTACAGTTCTGTTGTTGGCGGTGAGCGAACCTTCCCAAGGAAGCTCATTCTTCTCCGGAGCCATCCGTCCCCCCGACACTTCCCGGGGGGTGGACAGGGAGGAGCAGCCCAGGGTGTGGACGGCCGCCCACACAGCCCGAGGGCCCCAAGGGGGAGGAGCCAGCGCCCAGGCCACCGCGGGACTTGGGGACACGCCAATGCCACCAGGAGACAGGCCGCGGGCAGCCGGCGAGTACAGTGTTGGCCTCTCTGGAACGAACGTCTCAGTATCGGGGTTTCCGGGACCAGCGCGCCTACGATCCCTCGCAGGGTCCCCCCTCAACGTGCGTCCGCGGGGTCAGCGCCTGGCTTCGCAGACCGAAGACGGGGACGCGGGCTCTCTGTGACTCTTGAGAGGGACACACACGCACACATCTACACATACTTACACGTGCGTGCATGTGCGTGCACAGACACACACGTGCACACACTGACACATGTGCACACACCTGCACACATACACTCACACGCGTGTGCACATACACACGCCTCCACACACTGACACACGTGCACACATAGCCACATGCGTGCAAAAGCACACACGTGTGCAATGCACACAAGGACCTCCCGTGCACATACACACCCACACACGTGTACACACAGACACACAGACGCCCACACGTACCCACATACAAACACACATACATGCACACACACACATACCCCACATGCACACACGTGCACGCATGCACAACCCCACATGCATGCCCATACGTACTCCCGCATGCACGTACACACACACACACACACGCACGCACACACAGGGCTACGCGGCACTGTCCGGGAGCCTGGCGGCCGCAGTGCTAACTGAGCTCCAGGGAGGTCACCGAGGACTCACCCCCCGGAAACGCCCTGCAGAAGCTTCCAGCACTGTGGCTTAAGTCTCCTAAGTATGAGCTGATTCTTTTTTCTTTTTTAATGTTTTATTTATTTTTGAAATAGAGAGACACAGAGCCTGAGTGGGGAGCGTCAGAGAGAGGGGGAGACACAGAATCCGAAGCAGGCTCCAGGCTCTAGGCTGTCAGCACAGAGCCCGACGCGGGGATCAAACCCACAAACCGTGAGATCATGACCTGAGGCGAAGCCAGATGCTCAACCAGCTGAGCCACCCAGGCGCCCCTGTTTTTATTTATTTTTGTGAGAGAGAGAGAGAGAGAGAGAGAGAGCGTGAGCAAGGGAGGGTCAGAGAGAGAGGGAGACAGAATCTGAAGCGGGCTCCAGGCTCCGAGCTGTCAGCACAGAGCCTGTCGCAGGGCTCGAACCCATGAACCGTGCGATCATGACCTGAGCCTAAGTTGGACGTTTACCTGACTGGGCCACCCAGGCACCCCTGAGCTGATTCTTTAAAAAGACTACAAGCCACTCCCCTGGGGTTCCTGGGAGAAAGGAGGCAGAAGGAAAGTCATTTCCCCACAGAGCCAAGGCTTCACCTGCCCTCGGGTGGATCCCCGTGACCCCGGGCCGCCTCCCCTCCCGGCTCCCCACCGTCTCTGACTCTCACAACAAGCCGGAGTTACTGGTGTCCCAGGAGCAGACGCCAGGGGGGTCGGAGACCTGCGCGGCCCGCCTCCCTCGGGTGCTGGCATGTGGCCTCAGCGGGTGACTGTCGCCAGGGCGAGTTTTACAAGCCAGCCGATGCTCCAGTGGGATGGGTGACTCCTCTCTGCCGACAAGTGAGCGCAGGGGACGTACTGGAGACAAGGAAGACTGCAGCTACGGCTCCTCCATCACGGGCTGTGCCCTGAACGTAAAACTGACGTCGAGAGGCTGAGGCGGGCAGCGTGGGAAGGATGGAGGACGCCCCAGGTGAGGAAGACAGGAAATCAATCACTGAAAAATTATTGTTCACTGTGTTTTCCTTGTTACATTTCCAGAGAAATGACTCTGTGAATACCAATGACCGTGACTCACACATGTGACTCCCCGGAGCCCCAGGTCTCACAAATCACAAATAACCTGAGGCCACCAAAGCGTCCCCGGTCCCGCCTGCCAGTCGCAGCTGGTACGGACCTGTCTCAGGAAGACCGTGGTGCGGTCACGCCCTCCACTTCTAGGCGCTTGGACGTCGACCCCGCGAGAGGAGTAGAGGCCCAGCCGGGTGGGGTCCGACACCCAGGGACACCCTGTTTAAAGTCCTCTCTTTCCATGGTGCTCCCAGATCTGCTGCTGGCGAGTCTCGAGCCATGCCTCCTCCTTCTGATGGGACCCCGAGGAGGTTTTGTGCCTCAGGTACCCACTTCCTCCCTAAAGATTTCAATCACATCCTTCTCCACCCTGCTCATTGCAGCCTGAAGAGTTCTTGGTGGAGGAATCGTTCACCTTAATATGCGTCTTCTTAGGCGACCTCCGCCCCCTGGTCCGGCATGCTGGAGCCTGGGGCAGGGGCTTCTCCCAAAAGGAAAAGGAGGAATGAGAACAGAGCAAGAGCTTCACCACAGCAAGGCCCCCCAGGACTCCACCAGCCCCTGAGACAGTGGAGATGGGACCCGCCCAGCCCCGGCCCTTCACCCCTCCAGGGACCCACTCACACCATAGCCCTGTGGTGGGCAGCCCATCCCGCCCACTTCCTGCCTTCCCGTTGTAATATCCTTGCGTCTTAGTCCTTCTGGATTTTCTAGGGGGAACGATTCAAGACAAGGCAAAGAAATTAATGTGTATTTTTTTTCAAATATAGCCCTTTGGGAAGTGTAATGGGTGTGACTCAGCTTTCCACGAGGAAATCATCAAGGTGGTCATTGATAACTCCACCCCACCAGCCCCCTCCGTGATGCCGAAGTCCTGCTGTGACACGACTCGGGGCTGACCCAGAGAAGGAAGAGTCATTGCTCCCAGCCCTCGGTGTCCCCTACCGCTGGCTTCTCTGTAAACTGTGTTCTGCTGGCTCAGCTGACTCCATGAACGTTTATAGCATGTGATTGACATACCTCAGAGAGACAGATCCATTCTGCTTTATACAACTGATAAGTCAAAAGGAAAATGCACAGACTCCTCTTAGCATTAAAAACAAAAAAGACAGGTGTTCCATTTATGCAACATCATGGTCAGATGATAATATGCAGAGGATGCGCATTGGCCGAGGAGGCTGGCCAGCAGACGCACGGTCAGCATTGGGCTCAGGAGAATGGCAAGCGCTGTGTCCGGTGAAATCACATCCAGCTGTAGTAACGGAGACCCAGATACAGCAGCCGAAGGGACACCAAGGGTTTGTTTTGTCACGTGAAAGAAAGAAAAGATGCAAGGCACAGAGGACGGGATTCTAGTCCCACAATGTTATCAAGAACCCAAGTTCCCTCCAACCTGTGAACCAAACAGTCGTATTTGGGGACTTTTGTTCTCAAAATCACAAGATGACTGATGAGATCTGAGCCAAAACTGGTGGGAAAACTATAAAGATGCAGGGCAAAAGATTATGCCCCAGCCTTCTGCCTCCTTTCAAGGACCCTTCTCAGACTTCTGTCTGAATCCCATTGGCCAGACTTGGTTTCATGACCAAACGTAACAGCAAGGGAGGCTGGGAAATGAACCAGGGTTTGACTTCGAGGCAGAATGGAAAAATAGATATGGAGTGGGCAAAAAGCAAGTGCTTTCACATATGTGATGTCACATAATCTGTGTGACGTCAGTGAGGTGGGGGGTGGGATCTGAACTGAGCTCAGCACAGAGTGGACGTGAAACCATCTGTGTGGTGAGGGGTGTGTGCTGTTGGTGTGAACTTTGTAGGACAGTAGGAAGTTTGCAGAGTCAGGTGCGAGGAGTGGTACGTAATCTGGCTGGGCTCGGTGAGAGTGAGAGGTATGCACTTGGCTGGTGGGTGTTCAGAGAGTTACTTAGAGTCCCTGTGGCCCACACGGATGAACTTTCACAAGGCCCTCACACCCATCTGGCAGCTTTTAGACCATCAGTCCCTGAGGACCACTCAGCACCTGTGAGACACGCCCTGCCCTCCTGGAGGGAGGCCACGCCCACCCCCCATCTACATAAGCACTTTGTAATCAGGGTCTGCCTTCCTCAGGAAAGATGTCACATTCACGGGGACAGGTGGCCCCTCTTGTCAGTTCCAAGCAGCCTCCTCTCTGCTATTGTCCTTCTCTGGCCAAGGTTCCTCAGGTGAGCGGGCTTCATACATCACAGCAGGCAGGTTTACACACCTCGACCCAAAGCCAGAGCTGCCAGCAAATTACCTTGACATGTTGATTGCTTGCCCTGTCTCACCCCCGAGGCTTCCGGAGTCCTCCTTCACATCACCAGAAACACTTCCAATTACCGCATTGGTTTATCAGGGGCCGCTTGCGTGGTGTTCTCGCCCTACTCCCTACAACCTTGGATGTCTGAGTAATAGATCTTTTGAGTTGTGGCTGCATCCTTCTTAGATTTGCCCCTGCTTATCTCTGCCTCTGTTCCTCTCGGATGGGTTTTATTGCCACGTAGACTTGGCTGGCGGCCTCCATTGCATCATCAGTACCGACCGCCACCAGAGTAACTCTCAAACACTACAGGCGGCCTTTGTGAGAGAGATTTCCAGAAAGAGAAGGCCACACATAATTCTCTGTCAGAGTTCTTGATTTACACAATGGGAGGAAATCTTTACTTAGGATTTCAAAGGACAAAAGAGGATTTCAACATAGACCGGAAATAGGGCTCTGCTGTGGATCCGGTCAATGCCACGCTGATTGCGGGAAGGAACCTTGATGTTTCCCAGGATTGCCAAGCCCTGGCCCGAGCCCTTCCCAAGGCCAGCATTCCCAGCCCACGGACCCTGCAGCTCAAAAACACGCTGCAAGTGCAGTCGAGTGTGACATTGTGGAGATCAACGATCCTGAGAGCCACACCTAAAATAACTCGGTTTGGGTAGGAAATGTGGTGAATGACGTGCCCTTAAAGTCATCATGAACTCAAAGAGTTGACATTGAGCCACTGACCTATCTATCGTAACATTATAAGTTTAGAAATGAGCCCAGTGAGGGGCACCTGGGTGGCTCAGTCAGTTGAGCATCCGGCTTCAGCTCAGGTCACGATCTCTCGGTTTGTGGGTTCGAGCCCTGCGTTGGGCTCTGTGCTGACAGCTCAGAGCCTGGAGCCTGCTTCAGATTCTGTGTCTCCCTCTCTCTCTGACCCTCCCCTGCTCACACTGTCTCTCTTTCTCTCAAAAATAAATAAAACATTAAAAAAAAAAAAAGAAGCTCAATGTGAATTCATAAGAACAGTGGTCCAAATGAATCCATATTTCAGGCCCACCTTATCCTAATTTGCATATGCCTCAATATATTCCCAGAACATGGTAAGAAATTAATCCGGTTTCTTTTGCCCAAGAAATTACCCCTGATTATAAATTCTAAACAAACCTGTGAGGCAAAGTGCCAGAGCTTTGCTGGGAATCAGATATTGAGTTTTGTTTTGATTTGGGTTAGTTATCCTGGATGGGAAACTCCCCCCTCCTTTGATAATATCCTATTGAGGTAAGTTGGGATTTCACACAGGTAAAGTTACTTCAGAAATCTAGGCTCCGGGGGGAACACTGACTTTTGTTCACTTTTAGATTGAGGAAGAAGCGATCGAAATTATCATTCATGAACCCACATCACAGGAACATGTCTGCTCTTCTTCGGAGAGGTGGACTGACCCCAATTTCAGGACACCGCAGGAACTCAATATAAATTTGGAACACTATGTTATAATTTATAGAGGCATAGCTAACTCAACAACTGGAAAGAATAACAATCACAGCTCCTTGATTACAAAACATCTCTTCTGTTCAAGCGTTCTTTGAACTCTTGGTACATATAAAACGGCTCCATCATCAAAAAGGCCATGATGATTTTGCCGGTTGCGAGATGGTAACGTGAGGTTGTCGACCCTTCCGCATCCTCTTGTTTACCTAGCTGTTCAATGAGATTGAATCTTTTGGCTGGGTCAGGATTGCTGCCGAGGAGGCATCCTGAGCCAGGGTGGGAAGCCAGGCAGAAAAATAAAACAAATCTCAGAATTACAAGTAGGAGCTGGGCATCAGAAAGGCAAGAGGGCTCGGAAGCCAAATGAACAGTCAGGTATCCAGTGCTATCAGGAGTCAAGATTAAGCATGCAGGTTATAAACCAAGCCCACAGTTAGGAACCAGGAAACCCAAAGGCACCAGAGCCAGGCAATATAAGTCAAAGGGCCAGAAACCAAGTAGGAAGTCAGTAGATTCAGAGTCATCGTCACGATGGGTTTGACACTGAGGTCGCTGCCCAGTTCTGTGGGTGCAATCTAGGGTGTGACCCTTCTGGGTTATGCAGGTAAAGGCAGAGGGTCCGGGTGGAAAGGGTTGGAGTGAAATGACGGAGGCACATGTGTGGTATCACATGGAAAGATGCCTCGTGACCCCCCCACCCCCGCCTCCCAGCCCAGTGCTTGGTGACGGTCCGGACTGTAAGCCAGCCCTCAGCTGCCTGTGTCATGTCAGGATTTGGGGGCACACTGGCCAGGAACAGCCATGAGGGGTCGGGGGAAAAAATGGAAATTGAGAACTTTCTCCCTGACGCTTTCCCAACCCCCCCCCCCCCGCCCGCCAGTTCCATCGTCCCACCTTCTGGTCCCTGTCCCTGCTGCTTCTCCATGGCCAGCGAGTCCCTGCTGTCCATCTGTGGTCCAAATTCTTCCTGGAAGGCATGCAGTCACTTCTCTCCATCCCTCAACATTGTCCAAGTTTTTTTTTTTTAAATGATTTTTTTTTAAATTTGGAAGGCAAGTCACAGATGCCGAGAGGGAAGGAGGTATGTCAGAGAAGCTCTAAGTGAGGTATAAATGATGAATACGCCTAGTGCTCCTGGAGGTATTCGTACATGAAGGGAAGAGCTAATTAATACAAGAGAGTCTCCGAGGCTGTGCCCCCAGCACTCTAGATGAATATGGGTTAAGCAAAAAAAAAAAAAAGGTCTCTCTTCTAAAAAAATTACTTAAGCATATGACTTGAATTACAGCTCTTTAAAAAGTTGTTGGTTTTCCTTCACAATAAAAAAGAAAAATCAAGACTTCTAAGGACTCTGAAAGCCATAACTGGTTCGTCTCCCTTATCTCCCTTTTTAATCAAATATAGTTCTAGGACTAAACACAGACAACTTGAATTTTAATGGTTTCCCAAAAATGATACTTGGCCATATATATATATAAAGCAGACATTTCTGTTTTCTAGAACAAGAGATAAATCATTCCAGAGGCCACACTGCACACGGAAAGAGCATGAGCACGGTTTTGTCCCCGCGAAGCCCCTGCTCCCTGTCCCCGGCCTCATCTCCCCACAGATGCAACAATACACACTTCGCAGAGTTCCTGTGACGGTTACAAATCAGGTGTGGGAAGCACCCAGCATGCTGACGGACCCCAGCGACCGTGCGTATGAGCTCACTTACCTCAGGGGATGCCCAGCTGCCTTCACCGTACACACATTTGTACCTCATCCCAACGGGACACTGTGGCAGGAAGGTGAAGCAGGAGAACTTTCTGCGTAAGGTCCTCAAAGCCGGGGAGCAATCCCGGCTTCTCACCACGTGGCTGCATAAGTCTCTGCAAGACTTTTATGTTCTCTGGGGCCTCTGATTCCTCACCTGAAAAACGAAGGATCTGAACTACATGATGACTTTGGTCACTTCCGGATCTGGTGATCTGACACCAGCTCATGACTTTCCAGGCAGCGAGGAGGCTGGTCAAAGGCTGTCCCACTCTGGGAGCAGCACGACCTTGCGTGATCAGATGTTTGCCCAGTGTGCTTCTGCAGCCACTGTCCACTTACTGTTCCCAGACCTGCCCTTGTCTTCAGACCCTGCTCAAGAAGACAGACTTCAACCTCCGAGAGCAGATGGAAATCCCTCCACAGACACCGCCCCGAGATGTGGGACAAATTCCTTAAATTCTCTGGTCCTCAATTTTGTCCTCTGCAAAACTAGGAGAATAATATTCCCCTCACTGAGGTGTGATTAGGATTAGATGAGATACTACATATGAAAATGATTTTCGGGCTGTGCGGCTCAGCGCAAAGTGAAGACGGCAGCTACGATTATTGGTGGTTTAACATCATTGGAGGCACTTTGTGGAAAATCCCCCAAGAACCTGGATTCTCGGTACGGACACTTGCAGATTGCTGCCCCGTTAGGGTTTTTTGTGTGTCCAGAAGAGTCTGGCAGAATGGCACTGAATTTTGCTGTAATCAGACATTGTTTGGTTTTGTTTCCCTACCCAAGAAAGGACGTTTGTTTAAACTTTCACTTGTAGGCACGGGAAAGGATCTTGGTTTTAATGGCCCGGAAACGTTTTCACACCATTAGCAATTTCCTACCCATCTGACCCGAGGGTTTTCCTATTTCAAAAAGCAATTGTGGAATTTCAGGAAAGCCACCTACTCCTAGTTGTAACACATCAATCAAGCACGGGAAAGAACTGCAGACCCACCCTGACGGAGCCCCACTGTGAAACCTCGTGGGCCGCCTGTCCGCGGAACACCAGCTCCCGTGGTCACAAGGAGGCTGTGAGAAACGAAGGGCAGCCAGGCACTCTGCTGGGCTCCTCAGCCGTGTCCTGAGATGCCACGTTTGCAGACCTGCTCTGCGCTGGCTTCCCTTCCAGGCTTCCCTCCATTTTGGAGTCTATGTGCTGTTTGTTGATAAAAGGTTTTGAGCGGTTCCCTCAGAACTGGGTCCCACGTGTTGGGTTTTCTGAGCACTCAGCTCTGTGGAAGCTTTAGTTAGCATCTGTCTCTCTCCCTGAGTCCTTCCCGTCCACATGTGCAGGTCACATGCCCTTGGACAGAGCCGGTCTCATAAACACAAGAGTAAGCAAATAATCCCATAGTATCACGTGAGACGTGTCACAGTCTCCGCTGCCCAGAACATCTTGCCTGCCAAATGCCACGGCGCCTCGGATTCCCAGCACGAAACCCCGCGCTGCTAGTCCTGTCCGCCCTTCACCCCATCTTCTCCCCGGGTGTCTACACGTGTGAGTCTCACCCCCCGCTTCCATGCCTGGCTCAGTAGCGCGGTTTCGTGGGGCCTCCCATGGTCCTCCGCTTGCCAGAGATCTCTGACCACTCTGAATCCATAGCTCTTTCCTGATACACGTTACCTTATGTCAACACAGGTGGGCTATTTCCCACCAGGCACAGGCCTGAGGGTCAGTCCCTCAGTGAGGTCTTATTAATCTTTGTACCACTGTCCCATCCCCCAGAGCGGGCCCTTCATAAGGAGCCAGCATCTGACGTGAGCGCCATGTGGGTGAGGGGGGCGTAGACAGCCCCACCTGGGCTGAGGCTTTGCTGCCCACCAGCCCAGTACCTCTCAGCCATCAGGGCCTCACCTCCTTCCTAGGACCTAAGACCACCTGAGAGTCATAAAATGCCAGGGTCCTCCCCGCCTTCATCACCAACCCATGCGCCGAGCTTAGAGCACACGTCAGTTCAACAAATACCCAGCACACGGAGGAGGACGCCTGTTGGGCTGAGCACTTCGTGTTGTATGTAAGCGATGAGCCACGGGAATCTACTCCCACAACCCAAGAGCACCCTGTACACTCTGCATGTCAGCCAACTTGACAGCAAGTTACATCGCATGAAGAAAGAAAGAATCAAACGCCCAGCATCATGTGTATCCATTGTTGGAAGTGACTTGACACCGTGCACACTTCAAGGAAGTTTTTTAAAAGAAAAAAGATAACAGGAATAATAAAATGAGGCCGAAAGGAAAGTAAATACCCAGGAATAAACTCTCTACAGCCCTGTTTAGTTATAAAGGTGGGGCAGGAATTCACCTTTGAGTCTCGTAGCTACCAAAGCAAAAAGGTATTAAAGTAAAAGGATATTTGTTGTCCAAGAAAGGGCAGCTCTCGCCGATATTAAGATCTAAGAGAAAGGGATACAGCCGACTTTGTTCTCAAAACAAGCTGATAACGAATACAGCCGGGAAATTTAATACAACAGTTTCCTGCTTTGTTTTTATGCAAGAACGTTCCAGAGACCCGGTGCTATGCCACAGCACCAAAAATAGCAGCTAAAAACTAATTAATAAAAGGGTAGCAATCATTGATTGTTATTACCTCTCGGGGACGACTGGGCTCAGCCGACCAGTGCTCACGCGACATCTCTTAGGAAGCTGCAATCGGGCAGAAGCTGGGTCTCGAATCATCTGGAGCCTAAGGAGTAGCCAGGAGCTAGAACGGCTGGGCCTCTTCAGACGCCTGGAGGCGGTGTCCTCCCGAGACTTCAGCATGGTGGCGGCTGAGCGGCCAGAATCCCTACCGGGACGCTCAGGTCGAAAGGGAAAGGGCCGGGCAGGCTTTCCCGCCTCTCGTGAGCAGCCCTTCTTCCACATTTTGTTTGCCAGACGCAAGTCACTAGGCCACCCCACACTCCAGGGAAGGGTGATGGGCTCCATAGTTTGTTGGAAAAGTGTCCAAAAATATGAGAACATGTTTTAAAACCACCGCAAATTACTCATAGAAATCTGCAGTCCAGGGGCCCCTGGGTGGTTCAGTCAGTGAAGCGCCCAACTCTTGATCTGGGCTCAGGTCATGATCCCAGGGTGGTGGGATCAAGCCCTAAGTCTGGTTCCACGGAAGGAGCCTGCTTGGGAGTCTGTTTCTCTCTCTCTGCCCCTCCCCACCCCCCACTCTCTCTCTCAAAGAAAGAAATCTGCAGTCCGATAAGTGCTCTTCAAAACCAAAGAAGAGACAGTCTGATCTAATCGAGGGATAAATCTAGGCAATCTAGAGTTGCACGCCCAGTATGGCAGAGAGCCGCTGGTATACATGGTTATTTAAATTAATTACGATGAGGGGCACCTGGGTGGCTCAGTCGGTTAAGCGTCTGACTTCCGCTCAGGTCATGATCTCACAGTTCGTGGGTTCGAGCCCCACGTTGGGCTCTGTGCTGACAGCTCGGAGCCTGAAGCCTGCTTCAGATTCTGGGTCTCCCTCTCTGTCTCTGTCCCTCGCTCACGCTCTGTCTCTCAAAAAAAATAAATAAACATTAAAAGTAAATAAATAAATACGTTATGACTAACTTAAAAAGCCTAGATGCCGTTCTTCAGTGTGCTAATAGCCACGCTTCAAACGCTCGGCAGACACGGTGGTGGTGCTATCGTTCTTTGCAGCACATTCACAGAGCAGTCCCCTCATTGCAGAAAGTTCTCCTGGACATCGCTGGCCTGGGATAATGGGACAACTGTGCATCCTTCGGCCGCCAGTCAGAACTGCTCATGCTTCTCATTAAGCGCCTGTAGGCACTGGGCCGCAGAACTGTCCAAATTAAAACATTTGACAGGAGTAGGAACGACATGAAATCTGTGTTGCTAATGAAGGAGACCCCCATACAGCTTGAAAATCAATAGTTTCACTTTTTTTTAAAGTAAACAAAGGCCCCAAACCACGGCCCAGATTGCTAGCCGTCCCTTCTTCATGTGGGAGTTTTCAGTAGAGGACCTCCCAGCAAGACCAAAATGTTCCTCTAGACCATTCCCAAAAACTGCCTCCTAAAATCATGTAGGGAAGAAAGACAAAATCCAGGCTACAGAGTGAAGCCCCCACTCTTCCACTCAGCCAGCATTTACAGAGCACGTGTGGATGTTACCCTGTATACCGGAGAACATTTTCCAAGTAGATTTTATTACTCTCCTAGGCCACACAAACAAACAAATGTCAATAATGCACCCAAGAAATATCAACTTTTCAATGGCATAATTTCCTAGTGAAACCACCAGAGGAAAATAGTTGCAAAATATACCCCTTAGTAGCTGAAAGAGTTGGCCGGCTATGTATAATCATCAGCAATAAGCCAACTAAATTGAAAATACTAACTGCCAAAAACGATGATTTGGGATTTAGAAAAGTCGAAGTCAAGTCACTCTGTCTCACAGTAAGACAGAGGGGGCCTTTTCTGGTTAGTGACAATAAAATTACGTCCCCAGCATTGAGAATAGTTATTTTTATACTTTCATAATAGGGGTATGTGCAGCCAGATCATGCACAAATTGTTTCAAATCATTAAGAAACAGATTATAAAGAAGCACGGGACACAGCAGAACCAGTCCCATTTTCTAAAGGCTGGAATTGTGATCTGATCTGTTAGGAGGCCATGCTCAGGAAGGCTTTCCGTGGTCTAACGCTCAGGTCGAACATGAGCATTAGTTACCGGATCTGGATCTTGCATCCCGGCTGTGCGGAATGTCTCCTGTTTGGCCTCCGCAAACCCCACTCACACCTCTGCTCGGTGCCCCAGGACGCTGGCCCTGGGGGCTGCATAAATAGCCTCCCTTGCCCCTGTACTTCTGGAACTCAGCCAATGGGTGATACTTGCAGGAGATTAGAGGATGGAGGCAGAAAAGTTAGGTTCTCTGTCTGCCCAGCCCCCTCCCTGCCAGGCCACATGGGTTGACTGAATTCTCTATGGGAAGGCTACAGCTCTTGTCTTCACCTAGTGGTGCTCTTTGAATGCCAAGATTGTTCAGACCTATGAGCCACAGTGGCTCCCAAGTTTCCATACCAACCCTTGCAGATTCTCCTCCACCTTGCTTATATCTTTGCAGAGAGTCCCTTTCATTAACCTCTCTTCAGTTTTCCAGTTTGCGTGGGCTATTTTCTGACAAGCCCTGCTAGGCTAGTTCATTACTAGCTTTATGCGCAAAGACCAGACAGAGCAAGATCGATGACATTTATAAGTAATCTTAAAGGTATTCCTGACAAGTTTTTCAACACATAATAGCGTAATGCGGTTAATGATGAAATATTATACCTAAGACCAACCTGTTCCTCTAGAAAATATCGGTCAGGAAAAAAATCCAGAACTATAATTTATGAAAGACAAAACCAACACAACATTTAAGTGAGAAGTCCACCGACATAATGGTTCTATGATTTGATAGAACAATACTGTCCTTTAAGAAAATAAAAAAGGCAGGGCAAGGAAGGCTTCAACCAGTTGAAATTAAGAAGAGTAAACAAATCAGCTCTGAATTAGAGCAGAACGTGAGCAGTTCTGGTGGTAAGAAATCTTCGGAAGGCACTTTGTAATCAACAGGACTTACATGACGAAGCAAAACCAGAATCCAGTCAGTGAAGAGACCCATTCTCCCGGAGATAAGTACAGTCACTCTTAAGTTAAAGACAGTGCACCTGAGGGGCGCCTGGCTGGCTCAGTTGGTTAAGCATCCAACGCTTGGTTTCAGCTCAGGTCATGATCCTACGGTTCATGAATTTGACCCCCACATCAGGCTCTGCACTGACAGCACGGAGCCTGCTCGGGATTCTCTCTCTCTCCCTCTCTCTCTGCCCCTTCCCCACTCATGTACATGCTCTCTCTCTCAAAATAAATAAACATTTTCTAAAATTTAGGGGGCACCAGAGTGGCTCAGTCAGTTAAGAATCCGACTTCGGGTCAGGTCATGATCTCACAGTTCATGGGTTCGAGCCCCACATCAGGCTCTGTGCTGACAGCTACTTCAGAGCCTGGAGCCTGCTTCACATTCTGTGTCTCCCTCTCTCTCTGATCCTCCTCTGCTCATGCTGTCTCTCTCTCTAAAATAAATAAAAACAGTAAAAAAAATTTTTTTTAATTTAAAAGGCAGTACCCCTGAAACTAATATAACACTATGTGTTAACTATACTGGAATTAAAATTAAAGACTTAAAAAAAAAAGCATTGCTGCTGTCTGATTCTCCACCACCATGTTGCGATGAATAAATACAATCCTCAGGTCAGGCAGATCTCTCTCAAATCTCTCCAAGTCAAAATTATTTATAAAATGGAGAAAATAATGTCTGCAGTGTAGGGTAGGTATGAGGATTAAGGAGAAAAATACATATAAAATGCCTAGTATAATGTCGAATGCCTTAAAGTTTGTTCAACAAATAGAAATTTAAAAACAAAACCAACAAAAGGAAACCAAAGAGTTATACCCTGACACAGTCTAAAAATCAGCAAGATCAGGAGGGAAAAAAGGTGGGAAGGAATAGGTTGATAAAATATTCCTCGTCTACTGTGAGTCATAGACATTTTGAAGACCTTCATAATAGATTATTTCCCTTCTCAAAGGGACTGTAAGGAATAGTCATTTAAGGGAATTTTCTTGTTCCCTGCCCCCAGAAGAGCTGTGACATTTTTCTTCTCCCGCCATTTTATGTTTTGAAGTTCATTGACACTTTTTCCCCCACTGCCCATAGTGATCATTTCTTGTTCTCACAAACTATCCTGGAAGCCAGCAGAGTTATAAAGGGAGTTAGACTGAAGTAGACAACCATCGGTAACCACAGTGTTCTTCCATTTGGCCAGGGGTTCCCCGGGCACCTTATTCCAGAAATGTCCTGAATGCAGTGCCCAACTGAGTCTCCTGCTTGGTTTATTTGGGACCATCTCATCTGAGATGGCAACATTGCCTTTGTCTGGGTGGACCACATCCCAGACCCAGAAGTAAGCTCATCATTGTCTCATTTAAGGGATACCTTCCTCTATATGCCACAGGTTATATCAGGTTATATCAGAGACATGTTACTGACTCCACTTCTTGATGGAATTCATATTCTGACAGTAATATATAAGACAAAGAGGGACTTCAGCATGACCCTAAGGAAGTGGGACTGAGGACAGAGTATTTTGACATGTGAGAGAGGAATAGAATTCCAGGAACTGAGCCAGTGCCCAATGTTGAGAAGACCAAGAACATCACATATGAGAGAATCCTGAAGACAACTGAGGAATTCTCCTCTATCCCTAGATTGGCTTACAGATTCCCAGTCCTGCAATCACGGCTCAGTTTGCCCCAGTTTTCCTTATCCTGGAGTCGCTGTTCCGTGATCCTCAAGGACAAGGTGAGCTCCTCAGTGAACTGCCGTGTGGTGAACAGAGCAAACTCAAGAAGAAAGAGATCAGCGCGCAGGGCACCCCTGCCCCATGCGAGTCATGGCACAACCTGTTTCGATTCACATCATCACAGTTCATCCTGTTAGTAATCTCATAAATAGTGTCGTTCCCATTTCGCAGGCACAGAAGCCAAGACTCAGAAGTTCCGTAACCTGCCCAAAGCTAACTCACAGAACTGCAATCACACTGGGCCTCCCTGCCTCCTAGACCGTTTCCATCCCCTTCTGCCTCATGCTCATCAGGGACTCCACCCATGATGCGGCATCTTTACCTACAGCTATCCTATCCTCACGCCATCATTAGCCCTTCATTCTGTACACAATGCTGCCGAGAGAACATCAATGACTTCCAGAAAGTCGTATGTCCCTAATGTATAGCATCCTCCTATTCTACAGCTTACCTGGGATAACTGGGTGTTTAAGAGGGGACACCTGTATCACTCATCTATTGCTACATGATACACCATCCCAAAGGTAGAGGCTTAAAACAACAGTATTTGATATCTCATGATGTTGTGAGTCATTTAGGCCGTTCTCCCCTGGCCTTTCCTGAGCCCTCTCATGGAGCCACATTTAGCTGATGGGTTAGCCAGGTACAGGGCTAAACTGGGACTGTTTGGGGTGATGGCCTCTCTCCCCATGTGGTATTTCATAAGACTTCTTCACAGCATGATGGTCTCAGGGCAGTTTCAAGAGGACAAGGCCAGAAGGAAAGCACTTTTCAAGCCTATTTGCACCACCGTTGCTGATGTCTTACTGACCAAAGCAAGTCTTATGGCTGTGCCCAGAGCCATTGTGGGAGGGGGCTACACACAGCATGAATGCCACAAGGCATGATTCATTGAGGGTTATCACTGTAACAATGTGCCACTGTCTCCCCTCTGGCCCCAGTGGTTCATGATTCTCTCATTTGAAAAATACACTATCCCTCTCAAACCATCAAAGAGTTCATTCAATCATGGTGTCAAACTTTCAGTCCAGTATCTCCTTCTCATGATCTGTTTCAGGTCTAGATGTGACTGAGGCTTCTGAGGTACATTTCTTTGTGCAACTTCCTGGATGTGGCTTCTCATCATTCAGAACCCACGGACTAAAAAAAATATAATCTGTTCCAGACATATCAGCACACAATTTCAAGATGGAGGACCCATCATTTTAAAAGGGGAGGAACAAGGAGCCACATAGCAGTCACTGGTCCATAGCAATTTTGAAATCTAGCCATGCAATTGTTGCAGAACTTCCTCCACTGAGTACAGGGAATGGTTCTGCTCCCTGGGGGTGTCTTGGCCTGCCCTCTGAAATGGCCTGCTTTTGCAATAAGAAATAGCCTGTGTTTGTGCTAACTGATTTTCTCTGCTGTCTCCCAGTACCGTTTAGTCTAAGCTGGTCCAATTCCCCTATAAACTTTGTAGACTTTCTACGTACCAGGCTACCGTCCATTTCATTACACAAAGGCTATACCAACAATTATTTTTGGTTAGCATGTCAAGGGGCTATGAAAAAGAGGTGCTCTTAAAATTCTTAGGGGCCCTTTTGTCTGGCTAAGAGAGTCCAGTAGACACCATTTTAAATCTTCCTGTGGTCCTCACAGAGTCTTACAGCCACTCTTGATTTGATCTGTATTCTGAGGTCATTCCTTATTTTGAGAATCTTTTGCCAGTTGGAGAGACTAGAAATGTGAAGTGGTTTTATTTCCCAGCCCAGCATATCCTGGACCCTGCATATTGACTTCAATTCTGCTTTTGAACAAAGCAGTTCTTTCTTGAGTGTATCTCTCTCTTCCCATACCCTCTTAAATACAACTTTTTAAGTTAATTGACCTCTTCAGCCTTCCAAATGGAAACCTTAAGCAAAACCCATAACTTCATTATGTGCATTTTCCATCTTCCAGGTCCCTGGAGGTATGCATGCTGCTCTGGGCTCCATCAGAAGCCTGCTTGCTGTTCTTACCTGACAGTCACTCGGCCCCAGAACCAATTCTACATAGTGTAGGTTTTTATTACCCAAAATGCCACTTCTGGGTATCAATTTTCAGAGCCATTTTCCATTTCTGTGAGCAAACCACCCCAAAGCTTAGTGACCTAACAATTTATTACTTGTCGTGATTCTGTGAGTTAGCTGGGTCACTCTTCCACAGGTCATGTCTTGGGTCACTTGTGCAGCTGCATTCAGTTGAGGGACTCTTGGGGACTGGACCCAACTGCCCTTTCCTGCCACCTGGTATTGAATTCTGAGCTTCCTCATAGCATAATCTCAGGGTTCCTGTTAGACAAGGCTTACTCATTGTGAAATTTCTTATTAATCCTCCGCCTCCATCACATTTGTGTATGTTTCCTGGGCCAGACAAGTCATGTGGCTAAGCCCAGATTAAACATGGAAGAGGACTATGAAGCATGTGGTTACTGCGAAGTAGATTTCACTGGAATTGTGGCTGTAATGCCCAGAGCACCAAAATGTAAGTTCTGTGTTTTACTCTGTATCTTCATCTACATAGGTAGCCCAACATCTCGTGTACCTAGGCGTATTTGGTATATATTTGTATAAATGAATTGAAGAGGCACAAAATTTTCAAAACGCAAGGACCAGAAAGTCTAAGGCTACTACAACCTTGGAGAGCCAAAATATTATATAACATTGGTAATCATCACAAGAACTTTTTCTCACCATCGTTCCAATTTTCTTGTGAACCAGATATCTTTTCTGGGTGAAGGTCTTTGGGTATCATGAATTTCAAATAAATAACGCATCAACCTTGTTTCTGTTATGGTCAGAGGCAATCCTAAAAACAAATTCTATATGAATTTGAAGAATTTCTGATCCTAAATAACTGTTTGAACATCTCAATAATCACACAATGTCTATTCCTCCATATTTGCACAAGAGAAAAGGAATTGAATGGAGTTACTGGCATTTCAAAGCCAGTATTTGAATCTTGCTAAGATCAGACATGAGACTTGATTTGTCTTTCTCATCTAAGGAAAAGGTATATTTAGTTTTTCCCTAAAATAAAGAGAATCATGAACGTGTCTTAATGGCTTCAAGGGCTCTCGTTCCATCAATCATTTTCTGTAGAATAGGTTGGAGTTTTCATCAACAGTAGTAGGTAATGATGAACACATTTTGAAACTGTCTCTTGATTAATGATGTCTTGCCTTCAAGGATTGATAGGCCATAAAATTCTGCTAAAAGACACATTCTTCCCTTGCTCCCAATCGTGATTCTAAGAATCTAGGTATGTTTGCACTGTTTTTCCCCATGAAGCGGAATATCCCTTCGAAGTGTGACAGAGGGATTCACTAAGAGTTGGACTTGCATGCGGTAGTTTTCTGTTCCGGTTTGTTTTGTTTTGTTTTGGGGGGTTTTTTGTTTGTTTTGTGTGTTTGTTTTTGTTTGCATCCTTGTTATATAATGAACTCTCTGCCTCTATTTCTGACCCTAGCACTGCGAACGATGCTCCTACATCCATCTCGGGAGCAACAGGAAGAGTCCCTGAACCTGTTCTTTGGGACTAGACGGGGTCACTAAAACACTCGAACAGGGGGCGGGGGGGACACAGAGGGGAATGGACATCACTGATGCTCCCTCATTGAAGTGCCTACCACCAATTAGTCCTGACAAGTACCTAGAGCCCCTGTGATGATGATGATAACAAGAGCCAGCATTTATTGATCTCTCACTGTGCTGAGCGTTGTTCAAAGCACTTTGCACGGATACTCCATGTAATCCTCACATTCCTGTGAGGTGGGCGTCATGATTATCTCCACTTGATAGAGGAGGCCAGTGAGGGGGAAAGCAGTTTATGTATTTAGTTTTATATGGCAGCACTAGGATTTGAACCCACCACCAGCTCTGCGGCTTCAAAGATACTAGTCTCAAGAAGAACCCAAAATTCCTTCTCTCATCCAGGACCTTGGGCAGCAAGTCATCGACATGTATACACTTATGATGTTAGTTGACCTAACTTTCTGATTCCCACAAATGGTTAACAGAAAAGAACTACAGAAGCTCCAGGCAGTTACATTAGGCAGCGAATCTCGGGGGGTCCATTTCTCTTTGTCTGGACATCTACATTCTCCTGGCACTTGAAAGGAGTTGCTACCCAGAGCTGGGACACCAGCACCATGCGCCCTCCTCAGCCACCACCACTGTAACCCCCGATCAATCAAAATGTGTTTCCTGAGGACTTACTATATGCCAGACCCCAGAGTCAGCACTGACGGTGGATCTGCACACTGGGGGCTTTCGGCCCCCACAGCCCTGACTCCCAACTGGAGAAACATGATTAATTTGAGGAAATACCAACCTGGAAGTAATTAGAGGGGATGTTTTAAAAAGATTCAAACGACACCACCTTTATGGTCCCTTCCAACCCTACCCCTATCCTGCTGATTTCTCTCCAAGACAAGCATTTATTAGTTTGATTTCAACACACACACTTGTACCTGTAATTACTATATAATGTCTGTTTACTTTTTTAAAATGAAAATGAATTTAAATTAATCTTGTTTTGTGAATTTCAAGGCACCCCCTGAGATAAATGAAGACACTCCAGGGTGTCATCAAACCAGTGCCAGGAATCCTTGCTCTAAAAAGTAGAGAAGCAAGCTCATTAAACCTTCAAGGAGCCAGAGGGGAGAAATGTATATAGATACACAGATAGAGCACAGTAAAGAGAGAGTTTTATATGTCTATTATTCACTTATATACACATACACATACAAATACCCATGAAAGGTGGTGCACCAAATTGTGGTTATCGTTAGATGAACTGTCTGTTGTAAACCTACCACTAATGTCCCTCATTATTAAAGCCTATGCACCACAGAAGAGATGCTGGGAACTGCATTTCCAAAAAAGAGAAGAAGGCATCATTTTCCAGAGGAGGGCAGATGCATAGAGAGGTCCGACAGGCCATCCAGGTGAATCTCTTGAGACTCTCCACATTCGTGCTGCAGACTGAGACAATCGGTGGGAATTTTCCAGACACGCTTCAGCTTCATAGCAGAGTGGATTCCAGGCAACATCTCTGAGAGCCTCTCACTCAGATGTCACAGACTAAGATCAATCATGAGGGACCTTTGCTACCACAGCCCATCCCACAGGGATGTAAGCCTCTAGAACCCTGGCATTGCCTCCCTTCATACCTGGAAAACATACAGTGACTTCTCTTTGAATGCCAACTAATATAATTAGGAAATAGGTGATCATTTTTTTCTTTTTTGTACATATATATTTTTAATGCCCTTAGAATAAAAACATGTTATTTGTATAAAAAAGCAATACATTTTTCAAAATGTTTTAAACATATAATGTAATAAAAGCGTTGATAGAGGTACTACGGCAGCTCAGAAGAAGGATACAAAACACGATCGTATGGGTGCAGGGAAGGCGTCCTAGAGAGGGTGCCGTGTTCCAAAGGTTCCAAAGTGAACCTTGAGGAAGTTGGGGAGTTGGTGCATGCTGAAGGTGAGCACAGGACAGGTCATGGGAATGGCAGGTGCATTCGCGCGTGGGAGAGAGCTCCACTTCTCTGAGGACCCTTACTCGGTGTCACCGGGACACACTGTTGCAGTGAGGTAAGGTGGGACTGAAGGGAAAAGCAAAAGGCTCCATGCCAGAGAGCTTTCTACGCCAGGCCACAAACGTTGGGCTTCCTTTGTCTTGAAGGCAGTCGGGAGTTCCCAGAGAACTGGAAAAGTAAGATCTTTGTTTTGTGAAAGTCACCGCAGAGGGAAACATGCAGAGGCTGGAATGGTGGAGGCCAGTCCAGACAGCCACGAGGGCGACGGGTTCTGAGAAGGTACCAGAGGGACTGGGTCTGGGTGGGAAGAAGCTCTGCCGGGGGCTGCGAGGTGTGACGGCAGGTGGTCCATGGCCTGCTCCACTTCCCTCAAATTGCAGGGAGGTGGGGGGGGGAGACAATAAATCAGGTGATTTCTGCCATGCCCGGAATGTGCTTTTAAGGTGGAGAGAGTGGAAAGTGATGTTTCAAGAATGCCTCCAGAAAGGAAATCTGAGAACCAAGCCCTTCCTTGGAACAAAACAGGAAAGCCACAATGTACATTTAAGCATATTTTTCTTGGACATCTTCCTAACTCGTAGATAAAGCAATAGATTGTTTCAATCAGGGACTGCTCGGTGTTTCTCAATGACCTGGGGCTCCTGCCCAGGCCAGTCGGGCCTCTTTGAGGCCTCTGTCTGTGCTGGTTGGTTCCTCGGCCCACAGCCCCGCTCAGCCAAAACTTCCCAGCTCCAGAGAAGAGACACCTAGAGATGGCCTCTCCTGACAAGGCCATGTTTTAGGTGCTACCAATGAGTGTCAAGCAAAAGAGGTCACAAACCCATGGGACAAAGGGGTCTTACACCTGCACCTCTTAGGCAAAGGTGTGTAGATGAACCACCCGGGATCCCACAGGTCTGGGGTCGGGGTTAAGAGTCCGCATTTCTCAAAGCCGCTCAGGTGACACCCAGCTGTGGGCCCCACTTTGAGAAAGAGTGGTTTCAAAGGGGGTTGGCAAGGTGACCGGAGGGAAGAAGATATTGACACGTCCTGAGCCCCAGTGATCCACGGTGTTTGCTGCCTCTGCACTGGAAAACGGACCTGTGTCGTTTACGGTTTTGGACCCTGGGAGACCTAAAAGAAGGGGAAAAGACACAAGAAATAAGACAGCAATTGAGAAACCTCAAAGACCTAGTATTGCAACCAGCATCCTAAAGATAAGAAAAGAAAGAAAGTCCACAGGGCACCTGTGTTCGTGGTCTATTGCTACATCACAAACTACCACAAACATAGTAGCTAAAGAGACATCCAATTACAGTTTAGCTAGATCCTCTGCCCAGGGTCTCATCAGGCTGAACTCGAGATGCCACACAGGCTGTGGCCGTCATCGGAGGCTCCGGGTCCTCTTCCAAGATCGTTCAGACCAGAATTCACTTCCTTGCAACTGTAGGACTGAAGTCCCTGCTTCCTTGGTAGCCATCAGCAGGGACCTCGCCTCAGCCCCTCGAGGCCACCTTGCCAGGTGACCCCTTCTGCTGTGCAGCACGACATAATCGTGATATGCTCTTTTCAGAGGGTGTGGGCCTTTGGAGCCACCTTAGAGCTCTGCCAACCAAATTGTCTCACAAGTATCGTTTCACATTGGAGATATTTCAGTGTAAGCGTGATTCCTTCATCTATTCTCATCAGGCTCTGAATCGCCCTGGGGTGGTGGCCGTAGAGGCATCGGCCTCCACACTGTGAGCACCAACAACGTGCAGCCCTTTGCTAGGTACTTGACACGTTCTAGCATGTTCAGCCCTCTCAACAATCCCTAGTGATCTACATTATCGTAAACATCTATATTTTGTAGGCGAGGGAACTGAGACCTAGAAATGGTAAGTAACTCAGTCTGGCTACACAGTTTCATGACCCAGTGACTTTGGATAGAATGGATTGACTCCCAGTCTGGACCACGTGAGTGACCATGACTTTCCTCACCTAGATATGGAGAGGTAAATTCAGAAGAGCTCTGAGATTCCTTCTGATTTTGACATTGATGCCGTGAAAACTGCAATGTAAAGATTTTCAGGAATCTCTCCTTTTCAGATTTAAGGCAAAGCCAAGGCTGTAGCAGCATGAACCATGGGCATGAGAGAGCTCACCCAAAGGGTCTCCATCCCGCAGGTGGCCCTTCCTGCGTGAGCTCTGCTCTCTCACCTGCCTGGGTTGGTAGCCTTGCGAAGGCCAAAGCCTGGTCCCATGCCCTTCGCCACCTCCGACCCCTGATCACAGCTTCTGGTGTAAGGTGCCGCACCCCAACATCTCGACCTGGAGTCTCAGTGTGCTCCTGGAATGGTCTAAAGGAAAAGTTTACAGTGCCATGAAGGTGATAGAATTGTCGGAAATAGAAGACATCAGCTGGTAAGTTGGGAGGGTTCAGTCATGGAACGTTCTGTAACAGTACACAAATCAGAAATTGTTCAACAAGACGACAAAGAAAAACAAGGAAAAGCTATCAGTGCCATCTTGTGGAAAGACCTGTATTAAAATGTCCAAGGTAATCTGGCCACACCCAGACCATGTAGAAGCCTCCACACTCAGTGCCAATGACCATCCAAGACAGAGCAGGATGGCTTCCTTATTTGTTTGCAGCAACAGAGCTGATGGGTGGAGGGTCTGTTCTGATAGTTTGCTTCCTGGGCCATGGACAGTTATCAAATCATTTGTCTATCATCCCTAACAATATGGATACCACATAAACCCCCATACCTCCAACACCACACACACCCCACACTCAAGCTGTTCAGCCTCCATCCTCTACACAGCACGACTCTCTAAACATGGGATATTTGCATTGATCTTTCACAGCACCTCATCCCCAACAAACGTACACACACTTAGACCACAACTGTTTACGGTATAACTTTTTCTTGCAAACACAAATCTGATTTTATTTTGCCTCTTGAGTTGATTCAAAATTGTTTCTCCTCTTTTCCTCTATCTGAATATTCCCCCTTGTATTAGTTACCTACAGCTGCACAAAAATTACACCCAAATCTGATAGCGTAAGAAATAGTTATGATCTCCCTGTTCTTGTGGGTTAGGAATTTGAGGGCAGCTTAGTTGGGCGGTTTTGGCTCAGGGAACCCACGAGGTTGCTGTCAAGATGCTGACCATCTAAAGTCTTGATGGGGCCGGACAGTCCACCTCCAGAGTGGCTAGCTCCCTCACGTGATATTGCCACGAAGCCTCAGTTCCTCACCACGTGGATCTCTCCAGAAGGCTCATTGAGTGTCCTCACAACATGGCAGCTGGCTTCTCCCAGGCAAAAACCACAATGTCTTTCATGACTTAAGCAGTCACACACCATCACTTCCACAGAATCCTGTGGGCTATGCTTCTGTCAGTGTGGGAACGGACTAGACAAGGCAGGACAGGGCTCACTGGGGCCATTTTGGAGCCTGGCATCACACCATCCCTTCTTAACCCCAGTCGCCAACTCATCAGGTTCCAGGTATGAAATGTGTTGATGTAAAGGAAGAGCGACATACTTAAGATGCTGAGAATTCTGACTGGAGTCCAAGGGCCACAGGAGCCCAACCCAAGCAGTCCTTTGCCTTGAGGGGACACAGAGGTTTACTTGGCACAAGGACTTCTCGGACTCTGGCTTCACTTCTAACTGCCACCGGCATCAAGCCAGTCAGGGAGCTGGGATCTCAACGGGAACGAGAAGTCAGTCAAAACACTTTTATGGACTGGGGAAGGGGAGCTGGGATAGGATGCCCCAAAACTGTTCTGTTGAGCTTGTCAATGAAAGTTACTGCTAAAGTATTTTTTATTTTTATCGGTTTTTTTAATGTTTATTTTTTTCTGAGGAGGGGGGCAGAGAGAGAGGGAGACAGAATCCCAAGCAGGCTTCCCAATGTCTGCGCAGGGGCTCCAATGTGGGGCTCGAACTCACGAACCGTGAAATCATGATCTGAACCAGAACCAAGAGTTGGACGCTTAACTGACTGAGCCACCCAGGCGCCCCAATGGAAGTGACTTGTAGGAATTCACGATGGAGAGAACAAAATACAAGACAGGAGGACCCCTGTCTTCATAGGACTGTCTGGTGGTTCTAACCCAAGCTTATCTTTCCCCCACTGACTTCCTTTGCGCTTGTTATTTTTACTGCACAATTAGCTTTTTAATATATGTTATCTGATTATCTTTGATGAGTAATTTAGTGCCTTATTATATGTTATGAGAACAATTACATTGGAGTCTAAATCCTTGCAAGTATGTTGTAAATTCCTTCAAGCTAGGGAAATTAAGCTTATTACTCAGCTCGCCATCAGAGTCTACGGACCGTTCTCCAGGAATATGTCCCCTCAACACACTCACACACACACGTTCACACACACACACACAATCATACATACACAGACACAGACACACCCGGAGGGGCGCTCTAAAAAAAGCAAGGCTTATTTATCCTTTTCTACAAAAACAGTAATTAGACTCAGCCAGGATCATGCCAACACAGGCATCCTTTCTTTAAAAGCACAGACACACACAAAGTACACTGTAAGAGGGTGCTACACAATACCCAATACGGTCCTCAAATTCACGCGATTAAGAAGGGACCCATGACGCACCCTCCCACAGTCCTGGAGACTCACACACACTCCCAGGAATGCGTCTTCACAGCCGTGCCTATGCATTCTTTTCCCCACTCATTGGTTCACTTAACATTTTTGCACACTGTGTATCAGGCTTCACATTAGATCTGTGGGATTCAAAGACGGAATTCAAAGACCTAATGGTGCAGTCTTGACTCCGACACAAAGAGATAACCGGAATCCAATAAAATAACGGCTGCCTGGGAGTACATATTTACACCAGCTGGGAGGCGAGCACAGAGGGAAGCCTCGATCTTCCCGAGGGTCAGGTAACACCTTGCAGAGGAGAACAGAAGGAAGACCAGGGTGGTGTGGGGGTGGGGGGCATGCAAGGCCCTGGGGTCGTGGGGAGGGCCAGGAAACCTTCACAGACGGGTTTCCCTTCGATCTGAGACTCCCCAGGCACAACACAAAAAGCTAAAGAGCACCCTTGGCCATGGGACACAGGTCAAGGCAGGGACCCCGGGCCCTTTTCACTGAGGCTCTGTTGGAAGGGAGGCGCACAGCTGTAGAGGAGAAAGGAATTCCTACACTCTTTCCGGAAGGGGGCCCAGGCAGGTGGAAGGATGCCCTCCTACCCCTGCAGACACCCGCACAAGGGGAGAGTCACTGTTAGGGGCTTAGGGGAGAAGAGAAATCTCTGTCTTCCCCAGAAATGGCTCTGGAGAAGATAGGCTTTGACGTAGATCTCAAGGAGACAAGGAAGGGGCACAGGGTGGTGGGGAGTGATGTGGGAAGTTTTTTTCTGATAAGTGAAGGCAGCAAAGACAGGAGAGCAAGATAGAGGGGCTAAGAAATGTTTAACCCCAGGAGCCCTGGAGAATTCTCTCCAGAGTCAGTGCAGCCAGAAGCCCTGGGGAGCCACAGCAGGCAAGGAGGGTATGGAATGGATGGGGATGGGCAAGAAGAGTGATCAGGAGTTGGTGGGAAATGTGGGTGCCAAAAGGAAGGGCCTCATCAAGGCTTGGGTTGCAGGGAAGGCAGGGGAGGGTGGGGGGTGGGAAGGGGAGGTGGCCCAGCTCCTGGCACCCAGGAGGGGAAGGAGAGACAATGTTCAGTGTTGTCTGGGTAAATAGTCAGTGCGTTTCCTGCAGGGTCAGTGGAGCCTCTGAACTTTGGGGGAGGAGAGTTCCTTTCCATTTTGCTGGAACCAGAGCTTTAAATGGCCAAATGCCTGTATCAGGGGCAGGTAGGGACAGGGGGAGGGAAGCACATCTTTATGGCTAAGCGCCCTGGGCTTGGGCGGGGGAGGGGCCTGGCTCAGCCAGCCAGCCACATACTAGTTGCCTGTCTTCTGCCAGGTTAACCAATTTGTCTAAACCTCAGGTTACTCCCATACAAAATGGACATAAAACTACCATCCGCATGTTGTTCTTCCAGAAAGCACCTGGCGCAGGGCCTGGCACATAAGCAAATTCAATGAGGGTTAACTATTTTCACAATTATGAGTCTGCATCACTAGAAGCGCATTGTCCAAAAGAGGATGTGGACCCGTCAGATCATGGCGAAGACGCTGTGCTCAGAGCTAGGTCCCCACCTTCTCTGAGCAACGCTGATGAACTCTGGCCGCCCCACCGGAGGGTGACTCAACCTGGAAGCCATGAAATATGAAGAGAAATTAATAAATGCTGCAGTTGTTTCACACAGATGATTTGGGAGTGTGAGGATGGTTGTGTCAGAGGCAGCATCCTTCCATTTAACTTGAGCAAACAAAACTGGGGCATTAAAGATGCCGGCGCCAGGCTGTCTGATTTCAAATCCCCAGACATTAGTCACATCAGTGGCGTTCCTGAACCTCTCTGGAGCCTCAGTTTTCTCACCTGTAAAGCAGGGTACATTAGATTACCCGCGTCAAAAAATTATTGTGGCAATTCAATCAGTTACTACAGGCAAAGTGGCTTAGTACACTGTCTGACATATAGCAAATGCTCAATAAACGGTAATTCTTATCCTGTGAGTTGTTATTATCATTGGACTATAATTACTATTCCGAGAAGATTTCAGGGCACCAGATGGCAGCCCCGTGTTTTTTTGAATTCCAGAGATAGAAAATGAGAACAGTCCTTGCGCGACGATGATCGCCCCTGTGGGACGGGTTCACCATGTCACAGAAGAGACCAATCGGTCACCATAGAGGGCGTTCCTCCCCGAGGCAGGAGATGCCCGGCGTCCACAATGAAGAAAGATCTTACAAGACCAGGCCCTTGGGCTGCAGGGTCAGGGGACTCTGGTGTAATAACTGTCACCGGCCGCCAGGGAGCAGCAGACCCCGACCCCGGGTGGCCTCTGGCGCGGAAAGCAATTCATCCTTGGCTCTATGTTTGCCTCCGGCTGCTTGGGTAGCTCCACCAATCCCCGTACGCACCGCTGCGGTAATCCCACCCATTACCGACTACCCAACCAATCAACGAGCGTGCTGCTCGGGACCGCGGCCGGCCCTCGGCGCCAGTCATGACTCTCAGAGCCCCAGTCCGGCCCTCCAGCCCCGCCCCCGAGATGGGTGGGCCAATCCCCGCGGCGGAACAGGGCGTTGCCGGGTGGGGCGCGGAGCCCACGTGGTACCGCGGCGCGGGTGGGTGGCCCTGGGCTCCGGTGGCGGGTGGGCGGGGGAACTAAGGGCTGGCACGGTAGGGTGCCCTGCCTCCGCCATGGGCGTGCAGCCCCCCAACTTTTCGTGGGTGCTCCCGGGCCGGCTGGCGGGGCTGGCACTGCCGCGGCTGCCCGCGCACTACCAGTTCCTGCTGGACCAGGGCGTGCAGCACCTGGTGTCCCTGACGGAGCGCGGGCCCCCCCACAGCGACAGCTGCCCGGGCCTCACGCTGCACCGGCTGCGCATCCCGGACTTCTGTCCGCCGGCCCCCGAGCAGATCGACCGTTTCGTGCGAATCGTGGACGAGGCCAACGCGCGCGGGGAGGTCAGCGGGCGTGGAGGGGCCTGCAGGGGCAGCGGGGGACTGGGAGGGGCCTACGAGGGGCGGGGCCGGGCCGAGCACCGAGGGGTTCTGCGAGCGTAAGCGGGGAGCAGGGCTGTGCCCGGCAGGGAGGAGCTTGCCGGGGACAGGGCGGGGCCGAGAAGGGAGGGGCCTGCAGGGGTCAGCTAGGGACCGAGCGGGACCGAGGTAGCGAGGGGCGGGGACAGGGAGGAGTCTGCGGGGGACTGACCGGGGACAGGCAGGGAGGGATTTAGCTGAGCTCCGGGAGCGCCAGGGGCCGGGAAGTGAAGACAGGGGCAGGGACTGCAAAAAGCAGCGAGTGTTGTGAGTTGAGAGGCAGAAGGGTGGACACACCAGGGCGACATGGGGTGGAAGGCAGAGGCCGGTGAGCGCTCTCCAGAGCCACACTTAGTCCAAATGTAACGGAGCCACATTCGTAATTTTAGTTTCTAGCAGCCAACTTTGCAAAGGTAAAGAAGAATCAGGGGAAACACGTTTAGAGGATGTAGGTTAACCCAGTAAGTCAAAAATATTACCATTTCAACATATAATCAATATAAATTCTTTATGAGATATTTTAATACTGTTTTATATCACGTCTTCAAAACGTGGCTGTACTTTATGTCGTATCTCAGTCTGAACCAACAGCCGCCCCGCACTTTGTAGCTGCACAGGGGCGGGGACGGGGAGTGGGGAGGCCTGCATGGGACCTCGCAGGTAGAGGGTTGTGGGCAGGCCAGCAGGAGCCATGCACTTGAACCAGCCACTTGGGGCGTGATTGGCAGCCTCCAAGCCACCAGGTACAGGACAGCCCTCCTTGACTTTGATGTCACTTCTCAGGCCCCTGTGAGCCTGACCCAGAAGCAGCAGTTGTAGGGAGAAGGAGAGGGGTGTAAGGGCAGGGCAGGAGAGCACTGGGAGGGTTGGGAGGGCCTCAGGCTCCACCCCATCAAGCCCCCTCTTCGCAGGCCGTGGGAGTGCACTGTGCCCTGGGCTTTGGCCGCACGGGCACCATGCTGGCCTGTTACCTGGTGAAAGAGCGGGGCCTGGCCGCCGGAGATGCCATTGCTGAAATCCGGCGCCTCCGACCCGGCTCCATCGAGACCTACGAGCAGGAGAAAGCCGTCTTCCAGTTCTACCAGCGGACTAAATAAGGGCCCAGCACCTGTCTGCCAGGCCCACGCCCTGACCGTGTGTTCGGGGGGGCCGGACGCACTGACCTGCACTGAGAGCGCTAGGCCCTCCCACTGGCTCGAGGGACTGAATGGCCGTTCAGGGCAGGCAGGCCCTGACCAAAGAGAGGGCGGGAGCTGCACTGCTGTGGGGCTCTCACCCCTGCTTCCCTGAATAAATAACTTCTAAGAGCCAGCTCACAGTGCACAGCACCTTGCAGTTTCCAGAACATTCCCACATGTCAATGAATGGGAGCCTCACGCCGGCCCTGAGACCCAGGAATGACAGCAGGGCCCTCGCTGTTCTTTGGGTGAGGTAGCCAAGGCCAGACTTCTAGAAAGCGGAAGGGTGGGCCAGGACCAGAGCACACGTCTTCACCCCTGAGAGATGCTGGGACGCTATGTGTCCGTTCTCTGGCAATTTTTGATGTCTCTCCTGGGGAGCCGAAAAGGTCACAGGTCCCCAGCAGCCCAGGGTCTCTGATGCTCAGAGGCCAAAGGGCCCTGTGGACACAACGCCTCAGTCTGGGCCCACACGCCCCCCGTGTGTCATCCTGTCCGCCCTCTCGGGACAGAGAAGGCTGGGTACTGTGCACACAGGTGACCGTCTCCGGCTCCCCAGGGCCAGCCATCTCTCACCAGCCGCGGCTGCTGGACTCCCCCGTGAGCCCCCGCCTGTGATGCTGTCCCCCAGCCACAGGCCCAGAGAGGCTGCCAGCCTGGGCAGTTGTGCAGAGAGGATGATTGATGGTTGGATGGAGGGATTTGGGGCCATGCCTCTGGGCCGTGTTTCCCAGATGTTCCCTTCACCTCCCAGGGGGATACCATTCTGGCAGCCCCAGAGCCTCTGAGACCCAGCATGGATGCAGTAGACCAGCCAGATGCACTCCCTGTGTTGTAACTTCTGTCCGAATCCCCACCCTCCGCCGTGTGGCAGGCCAGGCTGGGCAAGGCAGAGGTTCATGGTGGACCACGTCCCGGGTGCCGTGCTTACCCGGCCTCATCAGGTGCGGAGGCCTCCTCCCTATAAGATGGCTCACTGCCACCTGGGGGAGACGGCCGCCCCTGTCCGTGCTGGGACACACCTGCCTTCCAGATGCAGTGGACACAGAGGAAAGAGGCCAACTCCCCCCACGCCCCCAACCATGGACCCCATCCTGTATAGCCGAGGCCAGAGGCAGGCCCAAGCTCCCTGCTCCCGCTCCCCACCGCCGCCCGCCCAACGCTCTCACGCAGTATTACATTAGCTAGAGTCTTGCCATTGTGTCTGTGGGGGGGAGACAGGCCATAAGTTCCAGTTCTACCAGCAGGCTAAATAAGGGCACCTCTCCTCTGAGCTGAATCAGGGCTGAGTCAGCCTGTTCCCTGGGTGCCCACCCAACCCTGCCAGGCCGCAGGTGAGAGGAACCCCCAACTCCAGGCACTCAGGCTGCAACACAATGGGAAGCGGCACAGAGACCAAGGCCCCGAAGCCCACACACCTGTCCCACCCGGCCCGCTCCACCTGCCACCCCCGGCAGCCTGGGCCTATTTCTCCACGCAGACCAGAGCCCCCTTCCACTGTGGGGCGTGTGTGCGCATGCGTGAGGGGCAGCAAGCCTGTGGATGGCGCACTCCCCAGACCCCTTCCCTACCGCCTACCAGGATGGGAACGGGGAAGCTGGGGGGGGGGTGCTTAAGCGGCACCCCAGAGCTCAGGTCTGCTCTGATCCTGCCCCGAGGATCGAGGGTCAAGGGTCGAACAGCCGGTCCTCACACTCCCTGCCCTCGGTTCCTCCCGCGCTGCATCGTGCCCGGCCCCACGTCCTCTGCACTGCAGGACAGGAACCCGGCCTTCCCTTCCTCCCAGGGCTCCTTCAAAGGAGACAGAACATTTTTCTAACCCCATTAGAGCCCCGTGTGCAGCCTCCGTCCCCATAATTTAAGCAGATCTCCGCTGCCTCAAGAGTTCCTCGGGGAAATAAACATATAATTATGTGCTTAAGGAAATCGGTTTTTAAATAAGTAAGAGTTGACTTGAGATGAAAAACTCTGCCCTTATCCTTCCACCTACCTGGGGCGATAGCCGGAGGTGCTTTTGGGCTCATCCCCACCCCCCAATATTTGGGGATTGGGACCAGAGGCCCGCTCACCTCTTCCTCCTGTGACCAGCAAGGAGGGGCTCCAGGCCGCCCTTCCCCATTCCACCTTCACTGAGATGATGGGTGTGAGGAACCAGACGCCCCCACCGACCAAGGGCCCCTCGACAGAGGCACTGCTGGGATCTGGGGCCGGACGCGTCTGGGTCGTGAGGCCATCTGTGCGCCCTAGGGTGTTTGGCAAGATCCTGACCTGTCCACTCACCAGATGCCAGTACCGTGCTTACCCCTCCCAAAAAAATGTGACAGCAAGCATGTTTGCAGGCATTGCAGAATGTCCTCCAGGAGGGAAAACATTGGCCCCAGTTGAGAACCAGTGCATTAGACCAGCAAGCACCAGATGCGACCATAGGCCTTCGTTTGCTACGGGAACTTGCTTGGGGATTTCTCCTGTGGATGCACATGACTCAAGGGTGGGGGGGGAGGGCCAGACACATCAAACACTTCCCTCTCCCAGCAGTGCCCCCCTCCCAGCCCTGCCCCCTTGCCCAGGGTGGCTTTCCAAGATGGTGACAGGCACCGTCAACTTCCCACATCCGGGAGGGTCCTTTATTCTCCAGGAGCGTCTGCAGGGCAGAGCTGCCAGCCATGACGTGGACTCACATCCCATGTCTCCAAAGTTCACGTTTATTGTCCCGCACGTGGCTTATTCCCCGCTGGATGGAGGCTGTTGGAAGTGGAGGACATCCCTCCGTGTTATTCGAGTTCAGCGGCCCCCGCCTCTTCGGTTCCTCTCCCAGAAAGCTGTTCTGATGCATGAGCAATGAGAATCAGGACAGGAGGCCACCGGCCACTGTCTGAGACACTCTTCTCCGGTTCCTGCTCCTCCACTCCGCCTGCCACAAGCCCCACAGGGGTCCTTCTCCATGGGGTCTTCGCAGACCATGTGTCCCCTCCACTGAGATCCACCTGCCTCCTGCCCTCACCATGTAGGGACAGTGAAGGAGGTCACTCCTTGGACACGCACATGGCGTCCCCACCTGTCCCCCTGCCCCCGGAGTCGCCCAGGTCTTCCCAGGGGAAGGATGAGCACATCACAGGGGCAGGGCTTTGGTCCAGATCATGAGCCATTTCCCAGAATGAACTGCGCTCACGTGCCGAGCCTCAGACCAAAACGTCTGTCGTCTGTGTTGCCATTTTTCCCAAGAAGGAAGCTAATTTAGTCTCACAGGATTGTTTAGTCACAAAACAGCATCAGTTACCACTAATGCATTTCACACTTTGTCGTGACGGTGCTCTGCCTGCTTGTATGGTTACAACCGTCATATTTACGAAGCGCCGGCCATGGGGCAGCTGTTTTACATACATTGTGTTGTACCATTTTAGCCTCGCAAATCAGGCATTTCTCCCCTTTTATAGGCAAACTGAGGTGCGCAGAGCTGGCCAACGTGCCCAGTGCCTCACATTTGCAGTAACGGAGCTGGGGTCAAACCCAGAATCTGTTCCCACTGCCTGACCTCCCCCTGCCCCAGTCACACGTCTCCAAGGTCAGAGCCTGGCCTCGAAGGCCGTCTTATCAACCCAGCCTCCGACTTGCCCTCTCGCCATCCTCCGAGGAGGCCAGAGAACCAACTGCATCAGACGCTGAAGCCAACACACCCAAGCCGTGGCTGTTCTTTCAACTGCAGCCCCAGCATTTAAGTGCAGAATAGAGAAGCCTGTTGTCGGGTCACTTCTGTCACATCTCCCACTCCAGAACACGGAGCCTGTGATGTCCTCACCCAGCGTGACAATCTGGAGGCACATGTGAATGTCACTGAGCCCTTGAAAACATCTGATGATGCTGTGTCTGATGATTTATTAAAAACTCGAATATCCTTTCTGGTTCTGTTTTGTTGCTGTCGGAACCCTCAATGCATGCCAGGCTCTATGCCAAGCGCTTTATAGACATTGTCTCAGTTAATCCTCAAAGCAACCCTAGGAACAAGGTCATGAAAACGGCCCGTGCACGTATGAGTAAACTGAGGCCCAGAGAGTTTGAATCACACACCCAGTCACACAGCTAGTTCAGGCTTCAAACCTGGGCTTCTCTCTAAACGCCTTGTCTCTTGGGAGAGAGAGGGGATTTAATTGTCATTGGAAAATAAGCAGCAATATCTTGTATTTTCTGGAAGCAAAGTATTTGGACTTAGAGGGTCCCAGCGGAAGTCCGGGATCACACGCCGCCCCTACACCAGACGTGGGCAGTGCCGCTCTGTCCGGGGACTGTTGACCCCCCAGACCGGCCCCACCCCAGTAGGCTTCCTCCTCAGCCTCCTGCACCATCAAAAATATAGTCCCCTATTGATTTAGAAATGAGTCACATAAGCACCTCTTCCATTAGTTTTAAATTTTTCTCCGGCGATTATGGATTCAAGGCATACTCTTGCGAAGACATATGCTTGTCCAAGCAAGCAGAAATTTGAGAAACACTTGGTGCACGTCCATGCCTCAAGTTGATGACTTATTTGCAACCTTGATAACTGAATCCTTTGTGCCAATAAATTCCTTAAATTGCTTCAGCCACTCTCTCACCCTATTTTTCCCTTGACTTATTCTGTCACCATGGATCTGTGATCACGAAACAAATTGGTGATGTCACCTCTGAGCTTTCAGTATGTGGGATTCAGTATGGCAAACGGTTCTGGGATTTCTCCCCCTGCCTTTTATAATAGAGACACCACTGTTTCGTCCTTAGCAGTGCATATTGAGCAGTGAGTCCGCTCCAAACCCAGGGTGGGAAATGATCAGTGTAGACGTCCCCCGTGGACACTCCTCACCTCCCGCAGAGGGTTTATGTGCCACTGGACTCCCCAAGCCCACTCCAAGCAAATTCACCAATGTGCACGTTTAGGCACCTTTTGTGAGGTCTACTTGGAGCTGGGTGCAGCCTGGGGCCGTGGAGAATTGAACTACAATAACTACGCTGGGATCAAGTCCACAGAGAGAACTATGCCATTTTTGACCATGACCTGTGAGGTCCCGAAGAATCCAATCCCTTCCTCCACCTCCTTCCTCACCTCCTATTCTTCCTCCTTCCCCATAGCCCTTGTTGGGGGTCCCCAAGACCACCCTTGCTAGAAGGACTCACAAAAAAGCTGTTATATTTCCAATCATGTCATTTCGGAGAGAGAATACAAAGGAGAAAGGCACACGGGGCAGAGCCCAGAGGAACTAGGCATGGGCTGCCATTGGCATCACACGGGCACACTTAACTGCCCCAGCGATTGTGAAAATGTAGAAATACCGCCTGACAGTGCAGTTCGCCGAGCCTTAGTGCCCAGGGGGTTTGGGGGGGCTGGTCACACGGCATGCAGCCCTGGCTGACCTTAGCCGCTCAGTGGTCAGCCCCAGGGGGCAGACTGCTACCGCATGGCCCAAGCAGCCTGACATTCACACAATCACGTTGTTAGCACACACCATCTGCCCGGCCTGAGGTCCCAGGTGCACAGTGACGTCCTTTCAGGCAGGAAGTTTCAAGAGCTCAGAGATGACCTCGCAGGAGCGAGCTGGGTGAGGGGCAGGCCTGAGGACCTTGGGAAAGGGCAGGGTGCAGGCCACCCCGCCTGCTGAGCTAGCCCTCCCCTGCCCACGCACGAGCCAGGATCCTGCATTCTCTGCACACGACAGTCTGGGTGGTGCTGTTCCCTCTGCCAGAGAGGCTTTGTCCCCAACTCTGCCCAGCTCTCAACGCCCACCCCACCCCCATTGGTCTCAGTTTAAAACCCTTTCCTGGGAAAAGGTTTCCAAGCGCCCCCACACATACTCACACATATGCCCGAAGCATCTGTCCTCCCCCACGGGCCCTTGCTCACCTATGACTCATGTCGTTGTTTAATGTCTCTCTCCTACTAGAGTCTCGAGACCGCGCCTGCTGCCTGGATCGTGGGTCCTCGCGAAGCACGTGGCGACCGGCTGACCGGCGACCTGCTCCGGGCCGCGGGCCCAGGGAGAATAAATCCAGGGGATGTTTCTAGTGGCGGCTCCGTGACACACGTTCACCTGAAGTGTGGCACAACGATGGGTCCACACAGTTAGAAAAGACGCGGTGCCTCAAAACTTCCGCGGTGTGGAGTGACTGAAGACGGGAGAGGAGTGGATCGGGTAAGAGTCAGAAAGTTGAACTTCCAGCAAGATGCGGAGGGCGTGGCCGGAGACCCGGAAGGGGTGGACAGACGGCGGATGTGATTGAAATCCGAATGGTGTGTATCAGGTGCAGAGGGGGGCTTGGAGAGGCGGGCAGGGGGGTGGGTGGCAGGGCAGGGGCGGGGTGGGAGGGATCCTGGCTCCCTAAACTCTCCCAGTGGGCAGCAGAAAACACGTGGGTAGATGGAGCGGGTGAAGGAGCCGCAGAAACTCCTGCCAAAGCGGGTGTGTGTCTCGTATCCAAACGCCAGTGTGGACGCACCACAGGCCTCCGAGCAGACACCTCGCGAGGCTCCGTTTTTCTTCACTTGCGCCCCGACAAACGGCCCGTCACTGGGCAGCAGCGCGGAGCTTTATGATTTCACACTTGCCGGAGAGAGACAAGGTCTCACCGCTGCTTTGAGACGTTTCGGAAGATTCGAGTTAAGGAAGAACGCGCCTTCCCCGCTTGCTGAAAGTTAATGACTTTACTGCTTTGTCAGGAGAGTAAAGGGGTTGTCCAGTCAGAGTGCTCGCCCTCTGGCCTGGCAGGTTATGATTTTTTAATGCTCTTCAAATGGGAAAACATCTCAAGTGACTGTCTTCCCCACGCGCTAGAAACATGCGCCTTTCCAGCGGCTGCTGGCACTCGCTCCCGCGCACCTGCCGCTCTGATTGGCTGGGGTCACGTTTTAAATCTGGGGCCGCTGCCCCGTCCTAGTCGAGCCTGTCCAAAGGTCCCCAGCGGCGGTGGCCCCAACGCTGAGTCCAGCCCAGTGCCCTGGCATGTCTCCCTATTGCCCCAAGGCCAAGGGTGCCCCGTGAACTCAAACTTTCTCCTCCTCCCCACCCCTGCGCTATGTCTGTCCCCTGACCTTTGTACTTTCTTCTTTTTTGTCAAATGGTGGTCAATCTGTCAAGTACAGACGAGCAGACAGGCCAGATGGTGCGTTCTCCAGTAGATGTAGGGCGCGGTGTGTGCCAAGGAGGGGCGGGGGGGGGGGGGGGCTCCAAGGGCTACCCCCTCCCCCAGCGTGGGAACACACAGTTTCTTGGTGGAGTCAGGCAGCTGTGAGCACCAGAGCTCCCCTGAGCGCCACCTGGAGGCCTGGAGAAGAACAGACCAGCATGGGCACCCAGGGAGCCCTCTCCTGCCTCTCAGGGGAGCCTGCAGAGCTCAAGATGGGACTGGGCAGAGACGGTGACCCTGAGTCTCCACACTTTGCTCCTCAGTCCTACGGGTCCTGGGTCTGGTCTGGCGGATACGCTCAAACCCCTCCAGGGAGGGAAGGAGACTGGGGAGGCGTGGAGAGCTCCAGGCCCATGCAGGTGTCAGGCTGCACCCTTGAGAGCTTGAGGGTGACCTTCAGTCGGCCCCAATCCACTTCTGCTCATCTGATTAACCCAGAAGCCACAGAGGAAATCAAGGTGGGGGGTTCAGAAAGAAATTAGGGAAATACAAATTAAAGCAGCAATAAGATATGATTTTATATACACCGGGTTGGACACACACATACACCGAATCTCAAAGCACCAAAGGCTAGGCTAGGGGAGCAGGAACTTGCTTGCTGGGGGCTTTGTAAATTGCTCCAATAGCTTTGAAGAGGAATGTGGCCAGCTTACCTGAAAATTTCAGCCACTTCACATCTGTATCTATATTCCGGGCAAATTCTGCATGTGAGCTACCTAGAAACATGTGTGAGGCTGTTCGTTTGTTCATTAAACTCAGTACAAGTACACTGTGCACCTAGCATATGGCACACTTCTAGGAGCTCAAAACTGAGCATGAACAAAACACGAAAATCTCCACCCTCACAGAGTGTACATACAGCATCATTTAAATGGCCAAAACCTGAAACCAATTTAAAAATAGATCGTTAGGAGGATGGATGAACACTGAACTGGATACAAATGGCATAGACACGGCTGTACCGTGGAAACAGTGTTGGGTGTGTAAGAAGGAAGCTTGCAGAGGGGCGCCCCGCCCGGGTGGCTCAGTCGGTTAGGCTTCCGACTTCGGCTCAGGTCATGATCTCAGTTTGTGGGTTGGAGCCCCGCATTGGGCTCTGTACTGACAGCTCAGAGCCTGGAGCCTGCTTCGGATTCCACGTCTCCCTCTCTCTCCGCCCCTCCCCCACTCATGCTCTGTCTGTTTCTCAATAATAAATAAATGCTTAAAAATTAAAAAGAAAAGAAACTTGCAGAATATTAGGTACAGAACCATTTGTGTGAAAAAAGCAAACACTACTATGTAATTGCTTATGGGTATATACATATGGTACAAAATTAATGCTTGGCTAAGCCACTGCTCAAACTCAGGGGCTTAGCTGCCTGCTGGAGGGGTGGGGGTGGGGGAGAGTAAAGTGAAGGACTAGGGAGGAGAACTTCAAGCAAACTCCGGAATGTTATATTTCCTAAAAAGAAAACATCTGAAGCAAATATATACGTTAAGATGCTAGCATTGTACTTTCTGGGTGTTGAGCACACAGATGTGTGTTTTTGCATCCTGGGTCCTTCACAGGTTTAGTTCGAGGTGGAGAAGTTTTTGTTTTGTATTGCTTTCACTTTCGAAAAGAGCTGGTTGAAAGGAGGATTAAGGCCACATCCCCCCAGCGACCCTGGCCTACAGAGAGCCTCCGGGCACATGCAGGTGCGCGTCGTTGCGCCCCCTGGCGGCGCGTCTGAGCGCGGCAGCCCCGACGCGCCCACGCCCCAGGCAGGTGCAACCTGGTGCCGGATGGCTGAGTTGGAGGGACGCATCCGCTTTCCTTCAGAAATGATGCTTTTAAGGGTCTGCCCTAGAGAAACTCAAATATGTGCCAAAGGAGACGTGTACAAATGTTCCTTGCAGCGGCGTTTAGAATGGCCAAAAATCAAAAATGGCACCGCTATCCATCATTAGGAGAATCGATCAAGTTAGACGTAGGGATCCGATGAAATGTGGGCCACAGGGGGGGTGGCAGCTAGAGCCTCGTGTGTCAGCGCGGACCCATCTCTCAAGCCATACCCAATCCTCCCACAATAAAGCACCACTTGCATAAACTTTGCATGTGCCCCAAACACTATATATAGTTGACCGACACACACGTGGCGTGAAAGTACGAAATTAGGGCAACGACATATACCAAGTTCAGGGGTTACTTCTGGAAGGGAGACCAGGGTGGGGGCGGGGCGTCGGCTGATTCTGTCTTACTTTATTTAAAGTAATATTGCTGGGTGGTGGGTACCCAGTTGTCTGCGTCACCTGCCATGCCTTCCAGAATGTTAATGTCATTGTACACACACAGCAGCGCCCAGAGGCGAAGGGAAGAGCCAGAGGAGGAAGGAACTGGACGTGGTCGCAGAACTAAAGGACACACACCCCCTCACCACCCTCCCCCCCCCCCCCCCCCCCACACACACCGACACACAGACAGAGAAGACGGTGGCCTGGCAGGAGCAGGGAGGGAGACGGGGCATGACACAAAGGGGAGTGTTTTGTGCTCTGGCGGTGGAGACACAGCGCGAGTTTTAAGCAGAGGAGTGTTTACACTGGGTCTGTTTATGTTCTGAGTAGGTCACTTCTTTCCTCTGTGTGTGACGTGCGCGGGAGGCCAGAGCAGAGTCCGGGGAAAGAATTTAAGGGGCTTTCATAGCAGCGTAGGCAAAAGCTGCGGAGGCTCCCCATAGGCGGTGGCGGTGGCGGTGGCGGTGAGGATGAGGAGACAGAGGGGAGTCTGAGGCACACTTTGGAGAGGAGCAGGTAGGCCTGGGGACCAGATCACGCTGACCCCGGAGTTTCTGTTGGAGTCACTGCTGGTGGTGTCCGCTAGGGGCGCTGCAAAGGACGGTGGGTGTCGTGGGTCAGGGCCCCCAGGACAGGGTGCAGCAGGTGTGCAAGAGCTACCCACGGGGAGGGGGAGAGGCTTCGCGTATATTCCAGTCTCGAGTCCACCCGAGGGTCAGTCAGTTAGGGACTTCGGCGCCCCCACGCCTTGTTTAAAGCTGGAGACGCGGGCACAGTCGGCTGCGGTGGGCGGAGCCAGACCTTCCACAAGAGCTTGGAGCATCACGCCACCAACACTGGGACGGTGCGTGACTCCAGCCGAGGACACGGCTGGGTGGTCCTGGGGAAGCCGGACAGGGGAGGGAGGGGAGAGGAGGGGTGGGAGCGGGAGGGAGCCAGTGAAGCCCAGGGAGAGGCCGCTCATCGGGAATGACGTCTGCGCGTCCCCGGATGTCAGCATCGAGCCGGACCCGTGAGGGGCCGAGAACTTTGGGAGGAGGGAGGAGGATAAAATCCAAGCCCCATGGACACATCCAAGCTGGGTTCCTATCTGCCCCCAAATGCCACGCTCTTTCCCGAATGTCTCATGGCCTCTTCTTAGCTGGCACCTGCTCCCCGGCATCCACCGCCGCCTCCAAACAGGCCCGCCTCCCCGCCTTTGCCCGTCCACGTGGGGGCGGCGTCCCAGGGAACTGGAGGAGAAAATAAGCAACCCGCAGAACATGAAGTCTGACCTATTTTATGCATTCCATATAAATGCATGAAATAGATTATGTTGGACAGCGGTAAACAGAGAACCGAAAACAATCCAATTTATCACTTTAATTATATATGCTTTCTTCCTCCATCTCCAGGGAAGAATGCGCCTCCATCCATTCCCAGCCCCTTCTGCAGGGCTCTTCCCTACTTTCTTTCTTTTTATTTATTTGGGGGGCGGGGGCAGAGAGAGAGGGAGAGAGACATAATCCCAAGCAGGCTCCGCACTGTCATTGAGGAGCCTGATGGAGGCTCAAACGCACAAACCATGAGATCCTGACCTGAACCGAAATCAAGAGTCCAAGGCTTAAAGGACCGAACCACCCAGGCGCCCCCTCTACTTACTAAGTCTGCTGTTGGTGACCCCAGGCTGTTGGTCCAGCCTGTCCTGCCTGGAGCACAGCTGAACAAAGGCCAGGACCACACGTGCAAGAAGAACTCATGACAGCAGAGCAGGGACAGAAGCTGGAGACTGAGTGGCAGACCCACCAGCAAGGGACAAAGGTACTGAATTAATTAGATCCGGGTCTAACTCAGAGTCATCCAAGCACCCTTATGTGGGGGAATAAGAGAAGGAGCGGGTGGGAAGGCCTGAAGGAGAGCCCGTGAGACCTGTTAGCAGCCCCCCCCCCCACTGCTCACACCAGGAGCAGGGCCCCGCGGATCCGAATCCCTGTCTCCACCCCACAGCCATGCTCTGTACCAGAGGGAACAAACACGGCCATGCGCGCGGTGAGCCGGCAGTCCTGGGACATGCACGAGAGGCTGATCAGTGCTGGGCGGTCGTGCTGCAGGCGGGGAGAGGGCATGCGTGCGCCTGAGCCAGCCTGGCTGGGGCACGGGGGTCAGGATGGGTTTCTGCAGGAATCTTCTGCAAACTGAAATCTGGGGCGTTAGGGGGATGTAGCCAGCCTGGCAGTGGGGGAGGCGGTGGGGAGGGTACAAACAACAGAAACACTAAGTGTGCGCGTGCACTCACACACACGACAGCCGTTATCCCAAAGGGCTGTTTCGTGGGGACAATTTGCACTTTGGGGCACATCACAGTCACGACCCCAAGCTTCTGACCTGGTGGGTGTGGTGCCACCACCCAGCGCAGGAAACATCAGGAAAGAAGCGGTCGGAGGCCGAGGCTGGTCCAGTCTTGACACACTGAGTGTTAGGAGCCTGCAAGCCGCCCGTGCGTGATGCCCTGCTCCCTGGCGTTCTGGGGAAACGCGGTTTTCTCCGGGTGCCACAAAGCCAGCCGGATTGGGGAGCAGAGCGCTGTGTATTTCTACATTAGTGGATCTTGGGTGAGATTTTCCCACACAAAGGCGCTTGGTTGACTCTGAGTTAGCCTCGCAGCCAAATAATTCGCTACCTGTATTTCCCCCTCCGTGAGGAGGTGGTAGGGGGGGGGTGCAGGCCGCTTAGACTGCGGTGCTCCTTTGAAGCAGGACCCGGGGTTCATCTCCATGTGAATCCCATTGCCATGTCCTTCCGTTTCGTCAAGCACACCCAAGACAGTTTACCACCCCCCCTCCGTTCCTTAGTCCTCTCCCATCCCGAAACAGCGTCACAGCCTCCGTTAGAAAGACACACGTGGGACTTGTGCTCGAGAGGCCATCATTCAGACCACGGGCACCGATGAGGATAGTAAGGGAGAGAATATAAAGAGAGCGAGGAGCCTGGGGCCCGGGGCTGGAGAACTCTTCTGAAGCTACCAGAGGAGGGAGGCTGCGTGCAGGGAGGAGGAGCCAGAGAATGGGGAGGAAAGCGACCGGTGTCCCGGTGCCCCCCGGGGCCCGTGTCTAAGGAAGGACAGGGTGGTCGGCCTTAACAGTGGGAGCACACAGACAAACACAACGAAAACCTGCCGCCCGGATAGCGGATGTATACACCTAGAGACAAGAGTTAGTGTGGCCCTGGGAGTGGGCGGCGCCCAAGAACAGGTGGTGGCGGAACTCGCTTTCAGGTGGAGGGTGGAGTGTAATCCTCCCGGAGACCAGGAATCAGATGGCATCGTCACCTTGTGGCAGGTCACAGCTGAGGTCAGTGAGACTGCGTCACTGCCCGGGATGCCCCACTTAATTAAATAGAACCCAGATCTTTCTGACTCCAGAACTCCTTATGGTTACACTTCGGTGTGACATGAAGCCTATAGTGTGAGCGGCCTGGAGACGCGAACAGGAAGTCAACTTGGCCTTCGCCTTCCAGGAGGTCACACACTGGAAGTCGAGAAAGACAGTAAAACAATCATGATACATTGTGGCAAGATAGAATAATGGAGGCATTTAACAAATACTGTAAGGGGAGCCTGGTGGCTCAGTCCGACTTTGGCTCAGGTCGTGATCTTGGAGTTGGTGGGTTCGAGCCCCACGTGGGGTTCTGAGCTGACAGCTCAGAGTCTGGAACCGGCTTCGGATTCTGTGTCTCCCTCTTTCTGTCCCTCCCTCACTCTCTCTCTGTTTCCCTTTCTCTCTCAAAAATAAACATTAAAAAAAAAAAAAGAAATACTTTAAGAAGCACAAAGATTTGGGTGCCTGGGTGGCTCAGTCGGTTGAGCCACCAACTTCAGCTCAGGTCATGATCTTGTGGTTTGTTGAGTTCGAGCCCTCACGTCAGACTCTGTGCTGACAGCTCGGAGCCTTGAGCCTGCTTCAGATTCTGTGTCTCCCCCACTCTCTCTGCCCCTCCCCCACTCATGCTCTGTCTCTCGCTGTCTCTCAAAAAATAAATAAAGGTTTAAAAAAAGGTAAAGAAGCACCAAGATTGTACTGATTAGCCCATCTCTTCCTGAGCTCCCCAGGAAGGGCTGGACTGGGCACTAAGCAGAAGCTGAAAGAAGAAAGCTGGGTGGGTGGCGCCTGGGTGGCTGGGACCGACCTTCCAGTATGAATTCCCTGCTGTCCGTGTGGCCACAAGGGGTCGCTGCAGACCTGACACACTGCATGGGCCCCTCAGCCTCCCTCCAGCTGCTTCTAGAAGGAGCACAATGCGGGAGGGAGAGAGGAGTGACCAGATGTCTCCCAGCGAGTCCTCCGTGTGCAGGCCAGCTCAGACCTCCATTCTCGGTCCCCATCCTCCCCAACTCCTGGTCTTTTCAGCTTCTGTCCTAAGGACTAGGCTTTCGATCCCTTTCTGCAGTTTGCTCTTTCTTGGACCTACTCAGGGAATGGCTCCAGGTCTTTCTTTGGGCCTCTGACTGCGGCCAGGGATGTGGCTCCGGAGCCTGGCAGGCTTCATGGCTGAGTACCTTAGCACACATCACTCCACCTCTCTGGGACTAGCTAGTAAAAGCCGAGGAGGAAGTAAGGATCAGGGGTACTCAAGGCTTCTGGGCTGGCTCCCTCTTTGCAGGCCCTGCCTCATGTAAATGCTCACGCTTTTTGTTTTGTTTTGTTTTGTTTTGTTTTGTTTTTGAGAGAGACAGCGTGAGCAGGGGAAGGTCAGAGAGAGAGGGAGACACAGAATCTGAAGACAGACTCCAGGCTCTGAGCTGGCAGCACAGAGCCTGCCGCGGGGCCCAAACCCACCAACTGCGAAATCATGACCTGAGCTGAATTCGGACGCTCAACCGACTGAGCCACCCAGGTGCCCGGTAAATGCTCATGTTCAAGTAAAATTACGAACAACTAGATTTCAGTTCCTCACTGTCACTAGGCATTTCAAGTGTTGGGGGGCTACACGCGGCTAGCAGTGCTGATCAGACAGCCCAGAGAACGTCTCCACGGCCGCAGAAAGCTCTGGTAGCACTAAGTGCCTCTCACGTTTTTGTCTCACCAACCTTCACAACAACCCTAGGATGCAAGGGTAACCATGCATCCGCCCTGGGGGTAAGGACCCAGAGGTGCACACAGGTTTGATTCCCAGCCTGGCTCTCAGCGGGTTGGGGTCCAGAGCGAGGATTTCAGCTCATACGGGTCGTTCCCAGGCCCGCCATGCTGTCTCTGCACCCAGCCCATCATCTGGGCTGCTGTGCTCTCCCCTCCACCTGCCGGGACGTTCTGGTCCTCAACAGCCACTGTCCCTCACAGCTGACCCTGAGTGATGGGGATACTAGGGTTCAAGCACCCTCCCCTCAACTTTTAAGATTGAAGTGGGGTTGCCTGGATGGCTCATTTGGTTAGGCGTCCGACTCTTGATTTCAGCTCAGTCATGATCTCACAGTTCAGCCCCACATCGGACTCTGCGCTGACGGCGGGTTACATACTGTTAACGGGGTTCCCTACCTGCACATTGTAACCCTGTTGCATTTATTTCATAACTTCAAGTTGGTACCTTTTACTCCTCTTCCCCTGTCTTGCCCATCTCCTCCTCTGGTGACTACCAGATCGTTCTCTGCATTTATGAGGGGTTTTTTTCTGTTTCAAGTTGTTGAGGTCCTTGTCCATTTGTTTCCGTTTTAGATTTCAAATGTAAGTGAAACCATACTGCATTCGTCTTTCTCTGAATTATTTCATGCATAATACTCTCTAGGTCCATCCACGTTGTCACAAACGGCAAGAGTTCATTCTTTTCATGGCTGAGTAATACTCCGTGGTATTTGTAAACCACGTCTTCTTTGTCCATTCATCTGTCAGCGACACTTAGGCTCTTCCATGGTGTGGCTATTGTAAATAAGGCTGCAGCAAACAAAGTGTTGCATATATCTTTTCAAATCAATGTGTTTGTTTTCTCCAGATAAATGCCCAGAAGTAGAATTGCTGGAGGACTCCATGGTATTTTTATTTTTTTAATTTTTTTGAGGAACCCCTAACACGTCTTCCACAGTGGCTGCACCAGTTTACATCCCCACCAACAGTACGCAGATTCCCTTTTCTCTAGATCTTCGCCAACATTTGCTATTTCTTCTTTTTTGATAAGACCCTTCCAACCAAGTGTGAGGTGATAGCTCATTGCGGTTCTGGTTTGCATTTCCCTGATGATGAGTGATGTTGAGCATCTTTCCATGTGTCTGTTGGCCATCTGGATGTCTTCTTCGGACAAATGTTTGTAAGGGCCCTCTGCCCATTTTTTAATTAGATTGTCCGTATCTTTTACATACCGAGTTGTGTGAGTTCTTTACAGATGTTGCATATTCACCACTTATCAGTTATATCATCCAAGCGTCTTCTTCCTGCAGGCTGCTTTTTCATCTTGTTGATGCTTCCTTTGCTAGGCAGAAGCTTTTTAGTTTGATGTTTGCTCGTTTGTTTTTGTTTCCGTGGCTGGAGGAGACACAGCCCAAAAAAAACATTGCTAAGACCAAAGTCCCAGAGCTTACGACCTGTGATTTCCTCGGGTGTTATGGCTTCTGGTCTTACATTTAAGTCTTTAATCCATTTTGAGTATATAAAAAAAGCGGTCCAGTTTCATTCTTTTACATGTAGCTGTCCAGTTTCCCAGCACAGTTTACTGAAGAAACTGTCTTCTCCCCGTTGTGTTTTCTTGCTCCTCTTGGCAAAGATTAACTGATCATATGACTGTGGGTTTGTTACTGGGCTCTTCATCCTGTCCCACTGACCTACATCTGTTTCGTGCCCGTACTACACTGCATTGATCACTGTAGCTTTTAGTGTCGTTTGAAATCAGTGAGCATAATGCCTCTCACTTTGCTCTTCCCCAATTTGCTTTGGCTCTTCAGGGACTTTTATGGTTCCATGCAAATTTTAGGATTATTTTTTCTAGTTCTGTGAGAAATACCATTGGTATTTTAATAGGGCTTGCATTGAATCTAGAGATTGCTTTGGGTAGTGTGGACATTTTAGCAATCCATGAGCACAATATATTTTTCCATTTATTTTTGTCTTCTTTGATTCTTTTCATCAATGTCTTATAATCTGCAATGTATAGGTCTTTTGCTTCCTTGGTTAAATTTATTTCTAGGTATTTTATGTTTTTAGATATAATTATAAATGGGATTGTTTTCTTAATTTCCCTTTCTGATGGCTTCTTATTAATGTATAGAAATTTGTGTATATTTGTTTTGTATTCTGCAATTTCAGTGCATTCATTTCTTAGTTTTAATAGTTTGGGGGGGATCTTTAGGACTTTCTACATTTATGCAAATGGTGATGGTTTTGCTTCTTATCTAATTTGGATGCCTTTTATTTCTTTGTCTCGTCTGATAGCTGTTGCTAGGATTTCCAGGAATATCTTGAATAAAAATGGTAAGAATGAGCATCCTTGTCCTGTTCTGATCTTAGAGGAGAAGCTTTCAGCTTTTTACTGTTGAGTATGATGTTAGCTGTGGGTTGATTATAAATGGCCTTTATTATTTTGAAGCATTTTCCCTCTATGCCCACTTTGTTGAGTTTTTTTAATTATAAATGAATGTTGAATTGTACCAAATGCTGTTTCTGCATCTGTTTGGATGATCATGATTTTTTTGCTGATTTTTTTAATTTGAAAATTCAAGTTAGTTAACGTACAGTGTAGCACTGTTTTCAGGAGTAGAATTTAGTGATTCATCAATTACATATAACACTCAGTTCCCATGCCAACAAGTGCCCTCATTAATGCCCATCAGCCATCCAACACTCCTCCAGCAACCCCTAGTTTGTTCTCTGTATTTAAGAATCTCTTCTGGTTTGCCTCCCTCTCAGTTCTTATCTTATTTTTTTTCCTTTCTCCGTCTCCTTCCTTTCTCTTCTCTGTTTTGTTTCTTACATTCCACATATGAGTGAAGTCATAAGTTATTTGTCTTTCTCTGACTGACTTATTTCACTTAGCATAATACACTTAGTTCTATCCACCTTGTTGCAAATGGCAAGATTTCATTCTTCTTGATTGCCAAGTAATATTCCTATATATATATATGTACCACATCTTTTTCCATTCATCAGTCAATGGCCATTTGGGCTCTTTCCATAATTTGGTTACTTTTAATAGCACTGCAATAAACATTGGGGTGCATGCGCCCCTTCAAATCAGCATTTTTGTTTTATCTGGGTAAATACCTCATAGTGCAATTGCTAGGTTGTAGGATAGTTCTATTTCTTTTTTGAGGAACTTCTATACTGTTTTCCAGAGTGGCTGAACCATTTGCATTCCCACCAACAGTACAAAAGTGTTCCCCTTTCTCCACATCCTCGCCAACACCTGTTGTTTCCTGAGTTGTTAATTTTAGCCACTCTGACAGGTGTGAGGTGATATCCTGTTATGGATTTGATTTGCATTTCTCTATTCATGAGTGATGTTGAGCATTTTTTCATGTGTCTGTCAGCCATCTGGATGTCTTCTTAGAAGTGTCTATTGCCCATTTCTTCACTGGATTTTTTGTTTTTTGGGGTGTTGAGTTTGATAAGTTCTTTAGAGACTTTGGATACTAACCCTTTATCTGATACGTCGTTTGCAAATATCTTCTCCCATTCTGTCAGTTGCCTTTCTGTTTTGCTGGTTGTTTCCTTCGCTGTGCAGAAGCTTTTTATCTTCAGGCCCCAGTGAGGGGATTTTGAGGGACTGATGGAGGCTTTAATTTCCCTTACCTCCAAAGACATGTCTAGTAAGCAGTTGCTGTAGCTGAGGTCTAAGAGGTTAATGATTTCCTATCTTATGTTGAGGTCTTTTATCCATCTTGAATTTATTTTTGTGTATGGGGTGAGAAAGCACTCCACTTCCATTCCTCTGAGTGTCTCTGTCCAGTTTTCTCAACACCATTTGCTGAGGAGACTGTCTTTTTTCCATTGGAAATTTTTTCCAACTCTGTCAAAGATTAGTTGGCCATACTTTTGTGGGTCCATTTCTGGGCTCTCTATAATGTTTTATTGATCTATATGTCTGTTTTGGTGCCAGTACCATATTGTCTTGATGATCACAGCTTTGTAAGACAGCTTGAAATCTGGAATTGTGATGTCTCCAGCTTTAATTTTCTTTTTCAACTTTACTTTAGCTATTTGGGGTCTTTTCTGGTTCCATACGAATTTTAGAACTGTTGTTCTAGCTCTGTGCAGAATGCTGGTGTTATTTTGATAGGGATTGCAGTGAATGTGTAGCTTGCTTTGGGTGGTATAGACATTTTAACAATATTTATTCTTCCAATCCATGAGCATGGGATGTTTTTCCATTTCTTTGTGTCTTCTTCCATTTCTTTCATAAGCTTCCTATAGTTCTCAGCATGCAGATCTTTTATTTCTTTGGTTAGACTTATTCCTAGGTATCTTACGCGTTTTGGTGCAGTTGTAAATGGGATCAATTCCTTGACTTCTCTTTCTTCTCCTTCATTATTGTGAATAGAAATGCAACCAATTTCTGTATGTTGATTTTAGATCCTGTGACTTTACTGAATCCATGTATCAGTTCCAGCAGTTTTTGGTGGAGTCTTTCAGGCTTTCCACGTAGAGTATCACAACATCTGCAAAGAGTGACAGTTTGACTTCCTTGTCAATTAGTATGCCTTTTATTTCTTTTTGTTGTCTAATTGTTGAAGCTAGGACTTCCAGTACTATGTTAAACAACAGCGGTGAGAGTGGACACCCTTGTTATGTTCCTGATTTTACAGGAAAAGCTCTCAGTTTTTTTCCATTGAGGATGATATTACCTGTGGGTCTTTTGTATATGACCTTTAGGATGCTGAACTATGTTCCGTCTATCTCTACCTTCTTGAGGGTTTTTATCAAGAAAAGATGCTACACTTTGTCAAATGATTTTTCTACATCAACTGAGAGGATCGCATGGTTCTTATCCTTTCTTTTATTAATGTGGTGTATCCCAGTTGATTGGTTTGTGAATATTGAACAAGCTCAAGATGATCGTGACTTTTGTATTTCATTTAATGTGGTGTATCATGTTGATTGCTTTGTGAATATTGAACCACCTTTGCATCCCTGAACTAAGTCCCACTCGATCATGGTGTGTGATCCTTTTAATGTATTGTTGAATTTGGTTTGCTAATATTTTGTTGAGGATTTTCATATTAATGTTCATCAGGGATATTGGCTTGTAATGTGTGTGTGTGTGTGTGTGTGTGTGTGCGTGCGTGCACGCATGTGTGTGTGGTGTCTGTCTGGTTTGGTATCAAGGTAATTCTGGCCTCATAAAATGAGTTTGGAAGTGTTCCTTCCTCTTCAATTATTTCAGAATAGCTTGAGAAGAACAGGTATTAATACTTCTTTAAACGTTCAGTGGAATTTACCCATGAAGTTGTTTTGTCTTGTACCTTTGTTTGTTGGAAGTGTTTTTTTTTATTACTGATTCAATATCCTTACTAGTAGTCAGTCTGTTCAGATTTTCTGTTCTTCATGATTCAGTTGTGGTAGATTCTATGTTTCTAGGAATTAATCCATTTTTCTAGTTGTCCCATTTGTTGGCATATAATTGTTCATAGTAGTTTCTTACGATCCTTTGTATTTCTGTGGTATCAGTTGTAACTTCTCTTTAACCTCTGATTTTATTTGTTTGGCCCCTCTCTTTTTTCTTGGTAAGTCTGGCTAAAGTCTTATCTACTCTGTTTTCTTTTCAAAGAACCAGCTCTTAGTTTCATTGATCTTTTCTATTTGTCTGTCTCTATTTCATTTATTTCCAGTCTGATCTTTATTATTCCTAATCCTTCTACTAACTTAGAGCTCTGTCTATTCTTTTTCTAGTTCCTTTAGGTATAAGGTTAGATTGTTTATTTGAGATTTGTCTTATCTCTTGAGGTAAGCCTATTTTGGCTATAAACTTCCCTCCTAGGACTGCTTTTGCTGCATCCCAGTGATTTTTGAAGGTTGTGTTTTTGTTTTCATTTATCTCAAGGTATATTTTATTTCCTTTTTGATTTCTTCATTGACCCGTTAACTGTTTAGTAGCATGTTGTTTAGCCTCCATGTTTGTGTTTTTTCCAATTATGTCTTGTAATTGATTTCTAGTATCATTATGGTCATAAAGATTCTTGATATGATTTCAATCTTCTCAAATTTATGAAGACATGTTTTGTGGCCTAAAGTGTGACCTGTCCTAGAGAATGTTCCGTGTGCACCTGAAAAGAATGTGTATTCTGCCATTTGGGGGTGGAATGCTTGATAGGTACCTATTAAGTCTACAAACCCCATCTGGATGACAAACCCCCTTCCCCATTATCCTCGCCACTTCCTTTTAGCCATAAATTTCTCTTAGAGTTTTAGTATTCTGGGTTTTGATCCCTCTCCCAACCATCTACATCTCAGTTCAAGGTCAGCCTGGGTCCTGGAAAATTCCTAACCTGCTGGCAGCCTGTGGGATCACCTTCATCCCCAAAGGGATGGTGTGTAGCCAGCTCAGCTAGGAGAGCAAATTCCACTAACACCTTTCAAATTGCAGCAACATCTGGGGCCCCTGGGTGGTTCCGTTGGTTAAGGGTCCAACTTTGGCTCAGGTCATGATCTTGCAGCTTGTGAGTTCAAGCCCTACGTTGGGCTCTGTGCTGACAGCTTGTAGCCTGGAGCCTGCTTCAGATTCTCTCTGCCCTCTCTCTCTCTGCCCCTCCCCACTTGTGCTCTCTCTCTCAAAAATAAATAATCATTAAAAAAATAAAAATAAGATAAAATAAAATAAAACTGCAGCAACATCTCACTCGTCACAGGAGGAGTGAGAAGTCGGGGAGTGTTCACACGCCCAAACTGCTAGAACCTGGTGGAAGTAGAAGCAGCTAGGGTAGAGGCCTCAACTGTTCAGCATGCAAAACACAGCAGCAAGTGGTCGCAAGCTAGACGGTTTGCGGTTGCCTCATCTACCCTAGCTGCACCCTGCAGAGCTGCTGCCCCACACTCGGGACCTGTAGCTGAGCAAAGGTGGAGACGACTCAAGTCGAGAGATCTGGTGGGAAGGGAACGATAGGGGAAATGTACAAATGTTAACATCTTAAGGTGACTGGACAAGATATCCCTTTCCTACATTAGTTCCTCACTAAGTGCACCTCTCTGCCGATCAACAGAGTCACATAAGAATTGCCTGTCCGTGTCAGATTGGTTTCCCATTTCCAGTGAAGCAGGAACACAAAAAGTTAGAGAGCTCACACTCTCCATTCCTGTCTTTGGCAATAAGCACACTGAATTCTTCCCAGACTCTATGGGACTTCTCACCTAAAGACTTCCAAGAAAAACTTTAGTCGCAGAGAGTGCTTCCTGCTTTTAACCCAACCCTCCAGGCTTCAGTTTAAACTGACGTGTTCTGTTTTCAAAGGAGATGAGGGTGTATAGCTTCCTTCTCTGTTGAGGGCTCATTAAATAGCTTCCAGACTTTATCTGCTTTTTAATGTTTATTTATTTTTGATAGACGTGAGCACGTGAGCAGGGGAGGGTTGAGAGAGAGGGAGACACAGAATCCAAAGCAGGCTCCAGGCTCTGAGCTATGCACATAAAAACAGGCGCAGGGATCAGCCTAAAAAACCATGAGATCATGACCTGAGCCAAAGTTGGATGCTTAACCAACTGAGCCACCCAGGCGCCCCTCCAGATTTTATTTGTTAAAAGTTATGCTGCTGTGAGCATACCTGTGTATGTCAATACATATGCATTTCTGTTCAGTATGTACTAGGAGCAAAAATGCTGGGTCATCAGGTATTCATATAACCCATTTGGTAGATGTTGCCATGCAGTTTTCCAAAGTGGTTGTACCAATTTACGCTCCCACTGAAGGTATACAAGAGTTCTGGCTGCTTTAGCTCCTCACCAGCACTTGGCTGTCTCTCTTCACAGTGTTAGCCATTCTTATGGGGAAGATAGGGATGTTTCATTTAGTTTAATTTTGCATTTCAACAGTGACTTACGAAGTCAAGCTTTGTTTTCTGTTTATTTGCCACTCAGATATCTGCTTTTGTAAATTACCTATCCAATTATCTGGCCCCTTTTCCTAGTGAGCTCTCTTTGTCTTACTGACTTGTAGGAAGTCTTCTATTCTGGACATGGATCCTTTTTCAGTCATGTGTTGGGAATATCTTGTCACCCTGTGGCTCACCTGTTTGCTCTCTTAATGGTGTCTTTTTAAGGAACAGTTCTCAAAATAGTAGTCTGACAATCTTAAAACCTCAGATTCAGAAACTCCAGCCGCATGTACTCTGACCTCATCAATGCCTGAGTTCCTCTGACCATCCTCTGATGGTCTTGTGGACCATTTTCAGGATTCCTCTTTTCCACCTTATTGCAGTGTCCAAACACATTTCTCCTTGGACAGGAGGGAAGCTTGGAGAACTGGAAGTCACTCAAGTTAGGGAACGGATCTTAGTGTATCCAGAACAGTGCTGCCTTCCAAGAGAAGTGATATTGAAATCATATAAATTCTGGGAGTCTCTGGATCTTTCCATAGCCATCTCCCTTCCTGGTTCACTAACATGAGCTTTTCGAAGCCATGGAGAATGTTCAAAAGTGCTTAGTAGTAAATTCCCTGACTCCTTCATGCTTCATGGTGAAGAAAGTTCACTTGAATAGTACCCCCTCAAACAAAGAGGAAATTAGAACTTTTGAAGTGTCTTCCCCACTTCCTCTATAGAGACTATGAAGCAGTAACACCACCTACGTCAGAGGGGTCACTCACCCACCCGGGGCCTGTGGCTCAGATGCTTTCCCCTCCACTCCGACTTCGCGTCTGCCTTCGGTTGGACCTGTGTCCCTGCTCTGTGCCAGGCCAGGCCCCATGCTGCTTTGCAGGGTTCTGCTGTTTTTTGGTAAGTCACCGAGCATGAGCTTTACTTCCTGGGCACCAAAGACCGTAAGCCATTTATGGGATTCTTAATTTCACCTTTCCAGGTTCAAGGGGACTTTTGGCTGGAGCTTGAGATGAGTGTGTGCACATGGGTGTGCTTGAGATGGGGTGTGGTGGGGGGCTTCCTGGATGTTTCCCATCCCATTTTCCTGGGTCTTTGGCAGGGCAAAACTTCAGTGATCAGAGCTAAATTAGGGAGGCAGAAAATCAAATTCTGAGTCCCAAACACATGTTTACCCCATGAAATAAGGTTAAATTACTAATCAGGCTGCCTCAAAAGGAAAATAAAGTTATAGAAGAAAGAAGGCTTTGGGCAGGCATGGGCTGGAGGGATCAGGGAAATGGGAGAAGGCAGTTCTGTGCATTTTGCTCAACAATAGAAGGTGGGCTTTTACAAAAAGATATATTTTGGGGGGCACCTGGGTAGCTCAGTGGGCTAAGCCTCTGACTTTAGATTTCGGCTCAGAGATGATCTCAGGGTTTTTGAGCTCGAGCCCTACGTTGGGCTCTGTGCCCATGTGTAGAGCCTGCTTGGGCTTCTCTCTCTCTTTCTCTCTGCCCTTTCCCCCCTCGAGCTCTCTCTCTCTCTCTCTGTTTCTCTGTCTCTCTCTCTCTCTCTCAAAATACATAAATAAACTTTGGAAGAAATAAAATATATATTTTTATGAAACATCCACATTTTTTAGAACCACTCTACAATGCCCAGGCTTCTCACTTGGTCAAGAGGCTTTGCTCTGAGTGTTCAAGCCCTTTACCAACTGGCCATCCCCCATTGGGGATTGGGGTGGGGAGGTCTGTTTCAGGTCTGACTGGTCAAAGAATCAAGTCCATTCTCCCTGATCTATATCTCTCTCTTTGGCCCACCTCCCCAGGGGCCACCTGTCACCCGCATCAGCAACTGAAGGGACTGGTCCTCCAAGGGTAGAGAATTATGAGAGTGGGGAGAGGGTCACTGAGCCTCCCAGACTCAACTCAGTATCAGCCACTATCAGCCTGCCACACTTAGAAGGAACAATCCGGGCACACATTTCACTTTACAATTTCTGAGTTGACTTACTTTTTATTTTAAACTTGGTCCCAATAGTTTGTTTGTGTTTGTTGGTTTGTTTGTTGGTTTGTTTGTTTTCATGGAACCAGAAAGGCAAACTATTCTTAAACATGATCTCTTCCTGGAGAGAATTTGTGGGCATTTGACCTTGTGAGGAAAACACTTGTTCCACCCAATGCTCATCCTTCCTCCACATCACTGTTACCCCGTGTGCTATGAATGGCCGTTCGGACAAGAGAAAAGATCTATGGTCATACTGGGCAGGGTCAGGATGGCCGAGCGCCTGGCAATATTCCAGAGGAAAGGCTGTCATGGGGAAATCACCTTGTAAAAGGAACAGCCCTTGGACTTGACTGGATAAAGTCCAAGCACTTCCTGACTTGGAACCCAATATCTGGATGGGGGGTGGGAGAGCAAAGCAAAGAGAGTCAAGAAACTGGTTGACTAGTGGACAGAACGGTGGAGGACCTAAGTTCAACAGGGTCATGCTTGATGCTTGGGGACCTCAGAAAACCAGCCTAAGATGCAGACCCCACGGCTAGATGTGGAGGAGCAGAGTTACCATAAGTGCACAGCTGCTGTTTCCTCTTAGATGTGGGCAGAGAGAGAAAACACCCTGCTCAGTGGTGCACACGGTATCTCATCTAACCTTTCCAATCTTATTGGCTGGGTATTTTTTTTGTCCCTGTTAAGTGATTGAGGAAACTGAGGTTCAAAAAGTTAAGAAACTTATGTAGAGTTACTCTGCCGACAAGAGCAAAACAGTCCACTGGCTGCCAGACACCTGCTTTCTCCATTCCACCTGGATGCCTCTAGCTGGCCTCTGGTTGGGTTCTAATCATGTAAGACTGGACAATAAAATTTATTTAAAGGGCCTGGAGGGGCTTGTTCACACAATACATGGTGCCTGTTCCTCTTATTGGCCATCAGGGATTCAAGAGGCGAGGAGCCCTGGTCCAGAACGTGCTGGGACACAGTCGTACACTAAAGGTGTATTTGAAGTTTGGGAGATGAACCGTAATTTCCTTCTGAGCTGAGCGTTAGCCAAGTCCGGTGTCAAGACTGGAACCCACCACCCGTAGACACACACACCGTCCATGACAGGGTTCTCTGGGCTCCCATGTCATGGTCACTGCCCAGCGAGACCTTGATTGTGAGGGAGTCCTTTGCACTTTGCGGAAATCTGCTTCCTTGGTCTCTTCCATTTCCTATGAATTAGTCTCACTTCTGCCTGAAGTCTCTACCCTCATGTAAGCTTAGCCCATCAGCTATTTGAAGACTACTATGTCCCTACCCAGCTGTGTCTTCCTCCAGCGGGGAGTGGTCTCGGCCCTGCTCGTCGGCCTGGTGTGCTTGGGCTCCATGCCCTTTTTTCAGTGGACCAGGCACTGTGCCTTCCTCTGCCCCCCACCACGGCCTGAGTAGTGCCACGGTCAGCGGACTTGTGCCAAGTCCAGGACTCTTCTGCGGCTTATTCAGTGGCGGCTCTTGGCTGTGTTATCACCTCATCTTCAGCCTGTAGCAGACTGGGGCCCATGGTCTCCTTTGTAGGAAATGCTATGACATGGAGGTTGGTTCTCTGTGCACCCCGCTGCCCTCTGCCTTTGTTACAGACACTGGCTGTGTGGGCACAGCTCCCAGGTCTCACCGGCTCTGGGGACACAAGCTCTTCTGGAGTGTCTCTCTGCTCTCTGGTTGCCTCCTCTCTTGTCGTTGGGCTTCGGTGCCCTCACCCCTGTTTACGCATCACTTTGAAGTGGCAGAGGTGTTTTGCGGGTGAGGAGGGAAAAGGAAGAGGGACATCACATACTGTGAGGTATTAGTCACTCTGTCAGGCCTCCTTTCTGCTTTCAGTCAACGCCGTAACCACTTTTCCAGGTGGTGGGTCGCTGTAATCTACACAACTGCTCTGTAGGAAGAAATGACTGTTATGGCTCCCACTGTATAGACAGAACCAGGAATTGAAGGCTATTGGAATTTAAACAATTTGTCCAAGTTCACACAGAAAGAGATGGATTCATGAGTCTAGCTCAGGTCATGGGATTCTGAATCCTGCATGCTTCCCACTGGAGCCGGCTCAGAGAAGAGATGTTTAGGGGTGCCCGAGGGGGCTCAGTCGGTTAAGTATCAAGACTCTTGGTTTCAGCTCAGGTCATGATCTTATGGTTTCATGAGTTTGAGTCCTGCATCAGGCTCTGCACTGGCAGTGTGGAGCCTGCTTGGGATTCTCTCTCTCCCCTTCTCTCTGCCCCTTTCCTGCTGGTCCTATGTCTGTCTCTCTCAAATAAATACACTAAAAAAAAAAAAAAAGGTTTCCAGAGACCGAGAGATATGTTTAGACAGACTCAAGGGGAGATGGAAGGATGGCAAGAAAGACTCAATTCTGCACACACCAAGAGCCTGTGGTTGAGCTAACCCTGAGCTGGGCAGAGAATTGAAGCTAAAAGCCTCCATCTGGGTCCCTGGCCATGTGAACCCCAAGGGTGACAGCATGTGACTCAATACACCAAACAGCTGCATCTCAAGCCCCTGGTGAGAGGGTCTTCACCCACCCCTCCCAAGGCTATTCCCACATTTCTCCATGTCTGCACAGCACCTGGGACATGACACAGTAAGTGCCTGAGGATGGCTGGCCCAACTGTGCTCAGCCCAATGCCACTGACTGCTTCAACCCTTGTCCCTTGTCTAGAATACACTCCACCATTTCACGTCCAGCTGTGCACCGCCCCCATCCCTTAGGCCGTTCATACCTGTCTACCCTTATCTGTCATCATTTTGTGGCCTGGCCTCTGTTCCTGGGCCACATATGCTCCTCAGATAGTCATTCATTTAAAAACATTAGTGCCACATATGAAGGTCCAAGCACAGTGCGTGATGCACAGGCCTGTGTGTGTGTGTCAACCCCTCACCCGTCCCATCTGACCTGCCCGTCTGGGGTTCCTCACCCCCCTCAACCGTCACCTCCAGGCTCTGTTCTCCAGAGCCTAATAGACAGATCCGGCTGCAGGAATGCCAGCTCTGCTCTCTGAGTCCTTCTGCAGGTGCAGATGGGTGCTTGGACCGACTGGTGCAAGAGTCCGCTTTGTGTCTCCCACGTCGCGTGCCCTGCCCCACGTGGCTGGGCACAAAGGAAAGAGTTTATTCAGTAGACGCTTGTTGAACACAGTCCCTTCCGGGCATGGATCCTAGGCATAGGTGACAGGACAGCGAACAAGTCTCCACCTTTATGGAACTCACATTCCAGACAAAGTGAGACAGCTTATAACAAGGAGGCAATTTGCAGAATAAGATAATTTCAAACAGAGATAAGTGCTCTGATGATAATACAATGGGGTGTTGTAGTAGTGGTTGAGGAGAATTCCTTCAATTGGGGGCCCCAGAGAGACTCAAGGAGAAAACGGGCCTATGCGGTGTGTGGCTCTGGGGCGACCCTGTTCTCATGTCTCACAGTCTGGCTGTACCTCCAAGCCATTTGAACTGAGATACGGGACAGAGGATTCCAGGCACTGGTTCCAACATAAAAGTTGAGTGGTTTGGTGGCTGGGTGGCTAAGTGGTTGAGGGACTGGGTGACTGAGTGGCTGGGTGGTTGCATGGTTAGTTGACTGAATGGTTGAGTGGCTGGGCGGCTGAGTGACTGGGTGGCTGGATGCCTGAGTGGCTAGATGGCTGAGTGGCTGGGTGGCTGGGTGGCTGGGTAGTTGAGTGACTGAGTGGCTCGGTGGGTAGGTGGCTGAGTGGCTGAGTGGCTGGGTGGCTGGGTGGTGAGGTGGCTGAGTGGCTCGGTGGTGAGGTGGCTGAGTGGCTGAGTGGCTGGGTGCCTGAGTAGTTGGATGAGTAGGTGCTGAGGGGGATGGGGGCTGGCTTATTGAATGGATATGAGCACCCATTTCTGAGGAGGTTTTTCTCCTTGGGAAAAACTTCTATTATTTTTCCTAATTCTATCACTCTGTTCTCTTACAGTTCCCTGTGTTGGGCAAACTGGTGAGTCTTGTTTATGTCCCTTCCATCTTCAGTGTGTCTCTGGGCCAAAACTTAATTGATGGGCCACCAGGTACCCCGGAAACATCTTCAGAGCAGCAGACCAGGCCCATTCTTTGGGATTCTTGGCTGATGCCCAGGCAGAAATGACACTTGGGACTCCACTGTCCTCAGGCTGAGGATAGTTCTAGGTGACTCAAGACCCAGTGAATGGCTCTGGGGCTCATCCTGTTCCCTTATAAGTGGCACTTGCTTCTCTCCTCCTCTCAGAGTGGGTCTGGAGCTCCTGTACTCTCCACTCAGCAAGGCCCTGGACTCCCTCCCATCCCTTGTATGGCAGCCTTGACCCTCAGCTCCCTCGGCCTCCTAGTCCATGCTGACCTTCACACAACTCTCTATCCAGTAGGAAGAACTCTGACCTATGAACATCTTGACCTCCAAGGACACATTCTATGGGGCCAGAGGCAGTGGGGGCTCCTGGGCAGAACTCAAATCCATGTTCAGTGCTGCTCAACAGAGCAGGAGGAAAAGCAAGGCTCATCATTGAGTCACCCCGTGAGGCTCCCGGGACGGGTCCCGAGGACCCAGGGAGATCCAGGCGAAGGACGGATATACTGGGAGTCCCATCTGATTTCTCATTACTGCTCTCCGCTTATCAGGCCGGCTCCTGAGACTGTCTGGGACCAATGGTGTCTGGCTTGTCAGAGAAGTATGGCCTGGGGCCAGGCCCAGGCAGTGTCCCCAGGAGCTCTGGTCTTGTCCACACCAGGTCATAGAATGCACTTTAGGAGTGAGGACAGACCATGGTGGGAATGGAACTCCCAGCCTGGGGGAGGAGATGGAGGCTTGGGAAGCCTGAGAAGGAAGGCGGGAGGAGCGGGCCCGGCAGGCACTCCCCACATCCACCTGTCCGTCTTCTTGCTGCCGGGCTGGGGCAGCTGTTCTCAGAGGTAGACGCTGCAGAAAGGCTTGCACTGGGAGAGCCAAGGAGCAAGTAACCGGTCTAGGGAGGTGAGGATTGGGTCAGGAGGGAGGAGGTAGGACAATGGATGGGAGGAATTCAACTTGACCCAAGCTTGGCAACATTGAAAGGCTGACGTGAAAGGAGCAGAGGGGAAGTGCAAAGGAAGAAGGCCAAAGAGAAGGTGTAGGGAGAGGCAGGTGGGGAGGAGGTGAAGGAAGGGGAGAGGAAAGCAGAACCCCAGCCCTGATCTCTGAAGGCCTGGGGGGTAGGGCAGCTGAGCAGGTGCTGTCCAACAGACTCTATTCCCAGGGGGAGGCCTGGGGCTGGGGGGAGGGGCAGAGGGAGAAAACGGACCAATGCAGTGTGTGGCTCTGGGGCGACCCTGCTCCCGTGTCTCACAGTCTGGCTGTACCTCCGAGCCTGGCCAGACCCCGTGTTTGAGGGAGACCCCCTGACTCTGCGATGTCACGGATGGAAGAACACGGCCCTGTCGCGGGTGAGGTTCTACAAAGACGGAAAATCGCTCCAAATCCCGAAGACCAGATGGTCCCTGTCCATGGGGACAGCAACACTGGAAAGCAGTGGCCAGTACAGTTGTTCTGGGAAGGTGGGCTACATCCCGCAGCTGGGCATACAAACCTCAGAGACAGTTGTGGTTCAAGTCCGAGGTGAGTCACCAGCTCAGGGGGTCGGGGGTGGAGCAGGGGTGCTGCTCAGGGATCTGGTCTCCAGAGGTCAGCAGCTGGCCTTCTGGCTGCCCCTGATACCGGCTGACCACAGGGCCCTGAGACGTCCACCCGCTGTCCAAGTGCCCTGCCCCCATGGGGCACATCCCTCCGGATGCCCTGGGCCGGGGGAGTGCCCTGAACCAGCCTGGGCCAGATCCTTCCCCTCTGGGCACCAGCAGACCCCTAGAGCCCTCTGGTTCTAGCTCAGGGTTCCAGAGAGGCTCTGGCAAATGTGGGGGGCAGCTGGGAGGCGGGTCCTGGGACACAGTGACAGTGTCTCCCATGGGGCGTGGGGCTGTGACCTGGGATGTGCCCTGGCTTAGACCATGGCCTCTGGGGACTCACGGTTCAGGAGGCCCCCTGAGCCTGGGCCCATGTCTCCCCAGAGCTGTTCCCGCCTCCTGTGCTGAGCGCTGTCCCCTCCCCCAAGCTCCGTGAGGGGGACCCGCTGACCCTGCGCTGCCAGACGAAGCTGCCCCCCAAGAGGTTGGCCTCGAGGCTCCTCTTCTCCTTCCACAAAGATGGCAGCCCCTTGCAGGACTGGGGCCCCCACCCCGAGCTCAGCCTCCCAGGAGCCCTGGAGGGAGACTCTGGGCTTTACTGGTGCCAGGCCACCCTTGAGGGTGGAGTGCCCCAGAAGCAGAGCCCCCAGCTGGGGGTCAGGGTGCAGGGTGAGTGGGGAATGGGGGAAGACACACCCCAGGGGCCTGGGCTTTGGGCAGTGGGACGCCTGGGGCTGTGGAGAGGGGTCCCCCGGGGAGGAGGGGCCAGGAGCCTGGGCGGTGCAGCTGAGCCTTCCCCTTGTGTGCTGCCCCAGCTCCTGTGTCCCGGCCTCTACTCACCCTGAGACCCGGTCCCACCGGCCTGGCGGTGGGGGCCATGGTGGAGCTCTTCTGTGAGACCCAGAAGGGCTCCCCTCCAATCCTGTACTCGTTCTACCTGGATGGGAGGATCCTAGGGAACATCTCGTCTCCCTATGGAAGAGCCACGTCCTTCCCCGTCACCGTGATGTCAGAGCAGGATGCCAGATACTCCTGCCGGGCCGAGAACTGCGTCTCTGGAGAGACAAGTGAGCCCAAGATACTCTCCCTGGATGGTACGTCTTGTCCCCCAGCCGGGCTCTGAGCCCCAGCGAGCTGGCAAGGGGCAGGTCCCACCCCTCTGTGTGCCTCCCCCCACACCCTGCACAAGGCTGGGTCTGGAGCAGGCGCTGCATGACTGAGCCTGGACGCTGCTCAGAGTGTCTACCTGCTGGACCTGGAAGGAAAACAGGAGATCCATGGTGGCGGGTGGGTCACGGTCACCAGTGTTGCCACCCGTCCATGCTGGCATCCTCAGGGTCATCCCTGATTCCATCTACAAAGCTTCCCAGGCCATGCAGTCCCTGCTGATGCCAGCCATTCTGCCCTTTCCTGTTTGTCTGGGATATAATTCTGAATTTCATCCTCACCGGTTGTGGCCACCTCTACTCCAGGCTTGTCTGCCCCCATCAGCACCCCCTGGCTGGTCCCTGGGCTGTCCACGAGCCTGTTTGGCATACTGGTCATCGCCACTGCGCTTCTGGCTTACTTCAGACCCTGGAGAAAACCTGGTCAGTAACCTTTTTGACTTTCTTGGTGGCTGAGTCCCTATGCCAGGCATTCCCAGTCTTTGGAAAGCCAGCGCCTAACGGGGCCAGCTGCTTCCTTTCCTGGGGTGTTGGGTGAGAGAAGGGACTTCTCTTCACATGCCTCATAGAGTAGTCCCTGGAGGGACCCTTCCAGCTTCCAAAACACGCACACAGTCTCCCAGATGATGTGCAAAACACACAACTGCACGCTTGGGCATGAACGGAGGCACAAAGAGAGGAATTCTCACCAGCCAAACGCAAGGTTCGTCAGATTCCTTCACGTTCAAAAGACAATCTGTGGCTGCGAACATAGCAGGGAGGCCCCAGGCCTCCAACCCTCTGTCATGAAGCTCACCAGAGCTCTGGTCTGCTGAGCAGAGGAGAGAGAAGGAGGGAGAAGCCCGGGGCGGGTCTGCGGGCCTGTGCACTTGCACACCCTCCTTGTTCAGCGCTGAGCCCAAGGGGAGCGCCCAGTGGATGTTCAGTCATCAGAAAGGAACATGGTGGGGAGGACAGAGCAACGGCCTGCTCCCAGCATCACTGTTTACTAATTCCGTGACCTTGGGCTGGTTCATGAAGTGTCTCCCTCTCGGGGTGGTTGTGGGGGTTTGTCTGAGATGACGGCTACCTGACGCGTGACACGTTGGGCGCTCAGTACATTCTCCCTCTAGTCTACACAGATTGCCCAGGCCACCCCTTCTCCTGCCACACTTTCTCTAAAACTCCCATCAGAACCACTGAAAATAAAAAGTTTGGTTAGATTTCAGATGTAGTGGGATCTGTAGAGAAAAAGGGAAAGCATTCAGATAAATGGCCTTTCCAAGTAGCCCGTTGACCTTGGCATTCCAGACCCTTCTTCCCCCCTGTCCAGGTATGGTCACGATGGTGGAGCAGGAGCGTGGGCTCCCGCAGCCATCAGCCTGGGTGGCTCCACGCGCATTCCGGTTCTAATCTTCTTCGCCTCAGGCCACATTTAAGGGAAGGCCTACCGGTGCCAAAGCTATTTGATGCCAGCTTATTCCTAGGCCTTCAAACCCACCCACTGAGTCTCGAATCCCCCCCACCTCCTCCTCCCTGGGGGCAGCATTCTTATTTTCCACTTGCCAAGGGAAGAAAGAGATTGCTCTCCTAGACCTCCAACGCTGGGTTTACTGATTCAAGTTGGCAGCACCTTCTGTCAAGGGACTTGCGATGAGTTTTTCGGGAGCTGGGCCAGACTACTCTGTGAGGGAGACCACCCAGTCATACAATCAAAGTGTTCCTCCCTGAGCACCAGCCAGGGTGCCTGGAAGGGCCTCTCCCCAGCCCTGGGCCCGCTCCCCTGCCTTGCCAGCACCCCAGTTAGGGCTCGGGCCGGTCTCCAACTTCCTCTCCCCTTTGTGATTTATCGATCTTTGTCCAACGAACATTCCCTCTAGTCCTGAGTCAAAGTCTCATGCAGGCTACCGTGCTTTAAGGTAGGAGAAAGATGGAGGTAGGCCCAGAGCTACATGGGGAGGCAGCCGGAATAGTGGACCAGGAACTGGAGATGACTTCTAGCATGCCTGCATCTACAATAGCATGACCAGACATTTACCTGGTCTCAGTGGGGAGAGTCGCCGGGGAGGGGTCCTCAAGAGAAAGAAGCCTCTCACAGGGAATGAAAGACCATCCCTCTTCACATGAAGATTCTGCCACTGCACGGTCCACACTCCCCCCACCCAATCCCCACTGCTAACCTGGGAGCAGTTGAGTTCTACTGTATTAAGGAACCTGTTGCTGGAGAAAATAGGGCTCCTGGTGGCGGTCCTCCTATTCATGATCTCAGCGACACAAGACCTTTAGCATATCACACACACAAAAAAAACCCCTCCAGGCTCAATTCCAAAGCTTCCCAAGGAAAGCTGTAGATCAGCAGCTTCATTCCCCACACCCAGCTCGGGAAGATTCCTAACCATCGCCAGGTAGCATGTCCACTTCTTTGACAGACAAAAACCATGCCACCACCAAAGGCCTCCAAGAGGCTGCATCCCTGGAGGCAATTTTCAAAACATGGCCAATGATGGTGTCAGTAGTGCTATGGGCAGTCATGCAAGGGGCCCACTTCAAAGAAGCACCTGCTTCGATGCACACGCTCTGGTTTGTTTGTTTATGAGCATTCATTTTACTACCTGTTGTCACACCTCCCATAAAACAGAGGCCCATCGAATTCCTGGAGTTCTTCAGTGAATGGAGACTCAGAAACACAGCCCCTGATGCTTAATAACCAGGAGCTTCCCGGAGTCTCCGTAGATGCACTCTTGCACTCCTATAGGAGGCTCCAGGGATGATTCTGGTGCTGCCTTACTGTCATAGCTAACCAACATTTCCTGGAACCAGGCGTGACCCAGGTGTTCTAAGATCCACATGTGGCCCAATTCTTATCCCAGGAGCTAATCTTTAAAGTTCTGGAGGATGGTACTGGAGAGGAAGCACGTAAACCCAGATTAAGATTCTGTCCCTTCCACACACCTTGTATGACTTAGAGAAGTTGCCTCTCCTAGGCTCAGTCACCTCCTCCATAATACTACATGTGATACTATGATCTCTTAGCACTAACCTTTACAAGATGGTTGTAAAGAATATCAGACCCCAGAGGGTTAGGAAGGGAGGCTGTCGTGCCATCCAGCTGGGTGCTGGTCACAGGGTAGGGCCCTGTGCTGTGAATTGGGATTCCCTGGCCCGGTGTCTGGCATGTAGTGGGTGGTCACAGGTACTAGCTTTTCCTTCTTCTGTAAAGCAGTCCGACTGCTGAGTTGGGGCCCTCTCCATGCAAGGGACATGCCCCATCCTTTCTGATCCTGCTCTCTCCCAGTTTGTGATTCCCATGGGGCCATTCTACACTTTAGGGTATTTTTCAAAGGAAACATCTCATAAAAATTAACCATGTCCAGACCTGTGAATTAGCCCTCCTAAACAAACCAGACTCAGACCTCCGGCAGCCTCCACTGACTTTCTCTCCCACTTTTCAGCACGTTCTCTCAGGGAACTCAGTGAATTGTGCCTTTGTATCTCCCAGGGCCCCATCCATCTCAGAATCTATCCCCGGCCCCAGGTGGAGAGCAGGACTCACTGTATGACGAAGGTAAGTCCTTTGGACCTTGCATGGTCTGGTCCCTCAAGGCAGAGGAGGGCCTCGGAAGGGGAGCAAGAAGGAGGCCCCTGTGAGCCCCAAGTCTCAGGAATCAGTCCTCAGGGAAGGAAGTGGATGGCTTCTGGGGAGAGCTGGAGAGTCAGTGCCATGAAGCTGGTGGAGGGACAGGGAGGTAGGAGGGAAGCCCAGCCTCTGAAGAGAGGGCATGGAGAGGTTAGACCAGCGGTTGGCAAACTCTGGCCTATGGGCCAAATCTCGTTCACCGTGTAATTTTGTATTTGTAAAGAATACTGTATATGTTTTGTGTATGGCTGCTTTCACCCTACAGAGCTGAGTGGTGGCAACAGAGACCGTATGGCCTGCAAGGCCTAAAATATTGACTCTTTTTATCAGGAAAAATTTGCCAACCTCTAGTTTAAACAATGTTGGGGCTGGTGAAGCTGCTAGAATCTGCTGTGAGGGCAGGTACCTTCTGCCAAGCTGGATATCCCATATTAATGACTGCCACCCACTCCCAGCTCCCTCCATGACAGAGCCCCTGACTGGCTTCCCTCCGTGGGTTCTTCAAGACACTGGGTCTTGAGGTGGGAGAGCAGGTGGGTCCTAGTCAAGCCTCTTCCTTCTTTCAGTTCATCAGCAGAATGAGAATGAAGAAGATGGTGATTACTCTCCAGTATACACAATCCCACAGGAGAGTAAAGGTGAGTACTCTTGGATGAAACTGCACATTTTTTGTTAATGTAAAGGGAAAGTGTTGGGCCTGGAATGAAGTATCACTACTACTACCATCAACATTACCATTATGCCATGACTACAATGATCATTACCACCTCCACCACCACCATCATCACCACCACCATCACCTCCATCACCATC
>PISW01007365.1:65504-91373 GCA_004023785.1 Mungos mungo
CACCACCATCACCACCACCACCATCACCACCATCACCATCAACAACAACACCACAATCACCACCACCACCATCACCATCAACACCATCAACACCATCACCACCACCATCACCACCATCACCACCACCAGGACAACAGCACCATGATTACCACCACCACCACCACCACCATCACCACAAAGAACACTATGTCCACATAATGACTATCTTCAACAGCATCTCCACCATACCACCACTGTTGCCACCCTAACGAGGGAGTTTTTCTGCCTTTTTCTTAGCACTGTGGAGGAACAAAGAAAAAAGAGAGAGAGAGAATGACACAGTTTTCCTTTGCCCCAGGGTATAAGTCTCAGCAGGACCGTCCTAGCTCTTAGAGGAGCCAAGACCCTGAGCCCCAGCCCAAACACCAGAATCAGACGGCAGGGACAGGGAAAGCAACGTGGCATCACGGGAAGAGTACAGGTTTCTGGGTCAGACCCGAGTTCAAAACTGTACTCTGTGTACTCACTGTGCAACTGGGCAACTTATTTAAGCTCTCTGAGCCTCATCTATCAAATGGAGATAATGCTTAATTTTGCGAGACCATTATAAATTACTAGGAATGGAACCTAGGTTCTCGACACCTTAAAGATTATCTGCCGTGTCACAGGTATTCAAAAACAGGAAGCTTTTAGTTTTTGTTTTGCTGACATTCCTATTCCTGGTCTGTAAAATGGGTTTGAAGCAGCCTGGGGTTCAGGCTGTGGACAGACAAGGAGTCTCTTGGGCTCAGGGGCAGTTTCCCCAGGACCCACGCATGGCCAGGTAGATGGGAAGGCACAGGTGGGCACAGGTCACTTCAGAGGAGAGTTACAAAGGGGACTTGAACATGAGAAAGAAGAAAAAGAAGCCAATGTCTAATACGGTTTTCATAGGAAATGAGGCTGTGGTAACCCCAGTAGGGCCACAAGGTGAAGGTGTGATTCGGGCGGGGTGGCTTACTCCCAGCTCACAGGAGGCGATGGGAGGGCAAGGGGTCCTGAAGCCCAAAGTCAGGAAAGGCCATTGTATTCCAAGATTCACAGGGAGCGGGTGCTGGATCTTTTATCATTGGAAGAATGCTTCACGTTTGCAAAGATTTGACACTTGTCTCTAGCTCTCCTTCTTACAGACATGACCGCAGGGAGTATGAGCCACTCTGAGCCTCCGTTTTCTCCCCTTAATTGAGAAGGAATCAATCGTTCCTACTTTGTGGGGTTAGTGTGAGATTAATATAATAAATATAATGCTCACACCTGAAGGGTCACCTGGGGCCTGGTAACTAATGCTGTGGCTATTTTAAAGGCATCTCTGATATGTTCATCGCTCTTTCTTCTCGTTATAATCCCTGTGACCACCGCCTCCCTTCTCCCTGGCTGGGGAAGCGAAGGTCCCAGGGCTGAGTGCCTGGCCTGCAGTCACATGGCTGGGCTGTGGTTGAGCTGGGAAGACCCAGACCTCCTGGTTCCCGCGCCCACCTGTGTTTGGATGAAGGATGAGGGGTTCCCAGAGGTGAAAGGGGTGCAGTGCTCCCTGGGCTGGTCCATGCTCTGTAAGGGAAGACAGCACCGAGGAGGCGGGCTGCAGGTGCACGGCTGAGCCAGACACCCTAAGCTGAGTGTTTCTCTCTCCCCCACAGCCCGGTCTGCTGCCTCAGCCGCGGGGACTGAGGTGAGTTGGGCCCCCTGCCCTTCCCCCACCCTCTATGTTCCATCTGCCTCCTGATCCCGACCTGCCTTTCCCACAGGACATTTCTATTATTTACGCGGAGGTGAAACACTCGCAGCCTGGTGAGCTTCCAGCCAGGAAACCGAATCCAAGAAGCAGGACCCACAGAGTTCTCCCTGGTCACTTCGAGGAGGTCCTCCACTACTGACGGCATTCCCCACAACACCACCCACCCGTGGCCCCCAGTGTTCCCCAGGAGGCCAGCGGGGACCCCAGCCACTTCTGTAGATCTCCAGTCCCTGAGCCCCGTGTCCTGGCCAGGATCCCCAGGACACTCGAGGAGGCCCTAAATGGTCTCTGGGCAGAACAGGGGATGGGACACAGGAGCCACAGATGTTTTCTTTCACACGAGTGGAAGGATTGGAACTCATGTGCAACCCGCTTCTGTCCACTCCCCATCCAGGCTCCAACGTTACCCAAGTTTATGGAGCTGACGCTTGCCCCAAGTCCCCATGCGTGGAGTGCAGCAGAAAGCCTGTTACCCCTCGTGTTTACAAGATGCGTGCTTGTAGAACGTATTTGTTAGTAGAAGCATATCTATCATTCACCAATACACGTCCCTTGTAGTGCCCGATGGTTCGGTTTGGTCCGGTTTGTGGAGTCCACACTCCTGGATGCTGAGAGCTTCGTACTAGTAACTAGGAGGGTCAGTGGTCCCTGCTCTTTCTCCGAGCCCCAGTTCCCTCCAGGGCCCTGCTCGGGGATTACCGGGTGAGGTCCCCACCGGACCTCACCGAGCCGCCTGCTGCTCCTGGGAAGAGGTCACGTTCTCAGAGAGCTCCGGCCCGGGCACGCAGAGCTGGACATGGTCAGGGTTCAGCCGTGAGTTTAATAGAAATGTAGCCATTCAGAGGCGACCCCGGATCTGCTGAATCTTAGTTTGCATTTAAATAAGATCTGTAGGCAACTCATATGCACCTGAAAGTCTAGAAAGCCTGGGCCACCTCTAAGCAAATTTCATGGGAATACCTCTGTCCACTCGCCTTGCGGAGCGTCACTGGCTAAGACCGGAGGGCCCAGAGGGCGACTCGGCCGACCGTGCTAGCGTTTCTCACTTCCCTGTGCCTTCCTTTCCTTCTCTTCCCCCACCTGACCTTCCTCTTCCCCAGCCTCTTCCTCCTGCTCCCCGCCCCCCCATCCCTGCTCCAATCCGCGTCCAGAATACACCGGGGCCCCGCCCCCTCGCCTCTTGTCTGCCAGACCGAGAAGCAGGTGCCAGGTCATCTAGGAGCCCAGGGTCCTCGCTGGTCAATCAGGAAGTACCCGTAGAAGCCAAGCCTTGCCTCGCCCTCTATAAACGGGCCGCGCCCCTTGTAAAGAGCCCAGTCCAAGACAGGACAGCGCATGAAGGAGACACTGAGGCCGGGGACCCGGAAGGAGCCGGCCTGCTGGTCATGGACACGGACCGCCTCGGGCTCTCTGCTTACCAGTCCGGGACGGGATGCATGGGACAATGACAAGCAAGAACTTAGACACTTTTAGAGCAATCTGACCCCGTAATTCTGTTTGTTTAATATAGTCAGAAAAAATAGGGCTTATGTTTTGCATGTTTCTTTTTATTTCTTTCTTTAATAAATTGCTTTTAGTGTATCCTATAAAAGTGTAAGTCCACAATGGATTGGAAAATAAAGAGAGACAGTTCCTCTGACCCAGGTAGGTGAAAAGTTCCCCTCTCGCCCCCCCCCCCCCCCCCACACACTCACACAGAAACTCAGTCCCACACACATGGCCTGGCCTCCGCCACACTTTGCTCCTCCCCGGAATCCCTCCCCACCCCCACTTCTACTGGTACAGCTGAAAATAGCCTTTCCCCTTGGTTTAGAAAAGAATGGGCCTGGATTTTAAAAAATGAACAATTACTCAGAAAATTGAAGACAAAGAAAATCCCCCAAAAGAACATAGAGGACACAGGGGCACCTGGCGGGTTCAGGCTGTTAAATGTCCAACCCTTGGCTTCTACTCAGATCATGATCTCACCGTTAGTGAGTTCGAGCCCAGCTTTGGGCTCTACACTGACAGCACGCAGCCTGCTTGGGATTCTCTCTCTCTGCCCTTCCTGTATTCTCTCTCTCTCTCTCTCTCTCTCTCTCTCACTCGCTCGCTCTCTCTCAAAATAAATAAATAAATAAATACACTTTAAAAACAACCACAGAGAAAGCAGAGCCTTCAGAAGGGACCCAGACTCGGGCTGGCTCACCTGACAGCAGGTGGCCCCAGGGCACACTGCCAGCCCTGCTGCTGGCCGTGGAAAGTGCTGGTGGCAAGGAGAAAGGACCATCAGAGGTCTCTGGGGACAGACCCTGCAGACACCAAGGAAAGTCACACCAAGGAAGCCCCACGCACCACTGCCCGAAAGGCTCTGCACAGCAACACGTCATTTTCCTCTCCGTGTCAGAGCTAAATGCAAACACGCCTGTGGCAGCGGTGAGCTGTCTGCCGGCTCTAGGGACAGGGGCTCCGTGGGGCCACATCACCTGCTCAGTGAGCAAGAGAGACCACCTGCTGGGTGAGCAGGAGGGAAAGGACTCCAAGCCAAGTCGGGCTGAGGGCAGAGGCAGCCACCGCCCCCTCTGGGAGACTGAGGGGGGCGGGGCCTCGCGGCTGCCCTCTGCTGGCCCCCTTGGGTCTGACCGCCCACTGGACAGCTGCACGGGGGTCCATCAGACACCGGGCCTGGCTTTGGGCCTGGCTAAACGCTGTGCATACAAACGATTTAACTGGGGCGTGGCCCTTCCCTGAACCAGGCGCGTTGCAGATATTGGGATTTTTTTTCCATTCTGGGTTTAGTTTAGATTTGGCTAGAAAATAAGGTCTTGGACAATTTTACCTAAACAGTCCTGCAGGGGGCGCCAGGGTGGCTCAATCCGTTGAGCCTCTGACTTTAGCTCTGGTCATGATCTTGCAGGTCCTGAGTTTGAGCCCCGTATGGGGCTCTGTGCTGACAGCTGGGAGCCTGGAGCCTGGTTTGGATTCTGTGTCTCCCTCTCTCTCTCTCTACCCCTCCCCCAACTGCTCTCTTTCTCTGTCTCTCAAAAATAAATAAACATTGTGGCTCAGTCAGTTAAGCGGCTGGCTTTGGCTCAGGTCATGTTCTCACAGTCTGTGGGTTCGAGCCCCGCGTTGGGCTCTGTGCTGACAGCTCAGAGCCTGGAGCCTGCTTCGGATTCTGTGTCTCCCTCTCTCTCTCTCTCTCTGCCTTTCCCCTGCTCTCTGTCTCTCTGTCTCTCAAAAATAAATTAATAAACATTTTAACAACAACAACAACAACAAAAAAAAAAAACCCAGCATCCTTCATCTTTGTACTGACCCTGAAGACAAAACGGGGAGGACCCGGGCTTTGTCACCCATCCCCGGATATTGTGTGCCCCGAGCACAAGTTCCCGGCTCCCGCGGCAGTGCTGGCGGGACCTAGAGCAGACAGCGCACCTGCCTCCCCGGCCCGCGGCACCATCCATGCCTGCTCAGGCGCCCGACTCGAAGGCTCCTTGAAAGATGGGCCTGGCCTGCATTGTACTGGTTTGGGAATTCTTTCGCGTGGAGGGCAGACGGCGGTGAGTGGTCGCCATCCGCGCCGGTCCTGCACTCGCGGGCCCTGCGGAGCGCTCCACGCACCTGTTGGCCCCTGCCCCGTTCACAGGGTGGGATCCGCCGATGTTTGCCGAATGACTGAATGAGTGAACGAGATCCCAGCTCCTCCCTCATCACCCCCATGAAGCACAGACCTGGCTTTGTCCCTTTTGTACACAGCCTGCCTTCAGCTCTCTGGGAAAGTATGTTTTTGCCTCTAAAGCAAATCCCCCGGAGCCTCGAGCCTCGGACCCTCCCACCCAGTTCCTGTGGGCTGTTCCTTCTCGCCCACCTTCCATCTCCTGCTGCCTGCACCTTGCTCCCACGCATCAAAGGTCAAAGACTCCACTCCCTGCCTCTTATCCCCAGCAAGGCCAGGACAAGGATGGGGAAGACAGGCACCCTCCACACAAATATTACAGAGGCAGCTCAGGGCCGTGCTCGCAGGCGTGAGAGCGTCCTCTGGTGGGAGGTCAGGTACACCGTGTGCACACATTGGGGCACACTCCTGCTGCCCAAACTGGCCGGGGAGGGCGTGTGTGCACGGGCTGCCCTGCCCAGGACAGCCTTTGGGGCCAGCCAGTGCCCGGCGACGCGGGGTCGGCGGACACATCAGACGGTCCACTCCACAGGCTCCGAGGAGGTGAGCATAGACACAAGGACTCGCCTTAGGTGGGGCTCACCTGGCCTCTCAGCCCCCACCTGCCCCATCCCTCAGCGGGTACCGTCTCTGCCCCCTCCCCCAACCCCAGCTCCCAAAAAGCCTCCTGAATGCCCCTCCTCCCTGCCTGCCTGCTCCCTTTTTTGTCTCTGCCACTGTTCCTCTCTCCTGGGTGGCCCCGTTCTGTACCCAGGCCAGGCCGAGAGTTGAGGACAAGTGCGAGTGGGCAGGACGGGCGCGCTCCTGACACACACACCCTCCCCCGGATTCCGCTGGCCCTGAACCCCTGAACGGAGCGCAGGCTGCCGCGTGCTCCCCGCCCCTGCCCGCAGTGGGGGTAGGGCTGAGGGCGAGGTGCAGAGGGAGCCACAGCCCGGAGCCCCAGCGACTCCCAGAAGGGCCCGGCTGCCAGCTGCTCTCTTAATTAGGGAATGTGGGTGTGGTGCCTTTGAACTCCCAGCCCAGTGACTCCAGCGCGCCGTCCCTGCTGCACAGGGTAATTAGTGCGCTCTGAGCCAGTGATCAGCAGTGGGGGAGAGCCGGCTCCGCAGACCCAGCCCAGCCCCCGCTGCCCTTGTCCCCCCTCTCTGGCTGTCACACAGCCTGGAGTTCCTCCCTTTGTGGGGCAGAATGTCCGCTGACCCTCGCCAACCCCCTCCTCACCCTTTCCCAGCCTCCCTGAAGTCCCCTTGGAGGTGAAGGGCATGGGGGGCAGGGGCTGGGGGGGAAGGCAGGGAAATGGCAGCTCAGTGCCTGCTTGGATGGACTACGCTGGTGAAGAGGGGGTATGACGGCTCACTGTCTGCTCTGCCGGGACTCGGCGTGCCCACCTCCCCACCACGGCCCCACTCCTGTCCCTCGCGCCCTCCCCGTCCCAGGCGTGCCACCTGAGGACTGGCCCGGACTTGGAGGGCACTGCAGCTCCAAGTGGGAAGCCTGTCCGTGACCATCGATGGAGGGGTGGGGAGTGGGGGTAGGGGCTTGGAAGGGGGGAAGGGTAGGGACCTGACCCTGTCCTGGCCCAGCTTCCAGTCTGGGACCTGCGGAGGGAGGTGCTCACACCTGAACCCCTTGGTCTGCATTTACAGCTCCTCTCCTCCCTCTCTGGCCACTTCGGAGCCACGGCTAAGATTCTTTTGAGTACTGACCATGCCCCAGACCCCATTCTAAATAAGCCCTTACGTGCGCTGCTCTTACCACGCCGACTGTAATTATCAGGTGACGTAGCCCATCTCCTCCTCCAAACTGCGGACTCCTTGAGGGCAGGGCCGTGCCTTTCATGTCTGTGCTCCTGGCCCTGGCACGTAAGTAGATGCTCAATAAACACCTGATGAAGAAGGAAGGGATTCGCAACGGGGTCATGAATGAGGCCCCTCCCCTGGCCTCTCTGCCCCAAAGCCCAGTGGCTTCCGAGTCCTCTCCCAGCTCTGCCCTGTCCTTTCCTCTCTACTGAGGGGACTTCCTTCCTAGTCCCGACGGCTGTTACCCAGGCCTCTTCTCTCTCTGCCAATCTGCCCTGCCTGTGGTCCTTCCACCAGCCAGCCGCCCTCAGCTCAGAAAGGTCCACATCCCCTCCCTCAGAGCCTTCTCTCAGCCCACCAACTGCAGAAACTCCTGGAGCACATCTGGGTACACTTAATTCCCGGACCCCCTCCCCAGCCCCACTGAACCAGAGTCCCCAAGGCTTTGAGCGCAGCGAGGTTGAGAGCTGCTGCAGAAACCTAATACCTACGCTAGTATTCAAGCGACCTGACCCTCAACCTCCTTTTCCATTCCTACCTGCGTCAGTCCTGATGGGCTCCTCCCTGCCCTCCTTCCTGGTCCCAGGAGCCCACCGGAGCTCCCCCTGCCTGGACTCATCCACTCGGCTCCCCTTTTCCAGCCTCTGGCTCGTCCCTTTTCTCTGCCTACCCAAATCATGCCTGTCTTCAAGGTGCAGCTCAAAGCCCACCTTCTTGGGAAGCATCCCCTGCCCACATCCACAGACGCCTCTTCCCCACCACACCCTCTGCAGGGAGAAGCTGGTGCTGCCTATTGCACAGAGCCGTGCCTGTGTGCAGCGGATCTCCGTCCTGGGCATATCCTGTTTCTACACTCTGCTTGTGAGCACCCGGGGGGCAGGAAGCCTCTCCCAGAACCTCCTGCTCTCCGGCACCATGGCTGCTTCGCTCCTGCTCGTGTCCCAAGCAGAGGTCAGGAGTTCTGGTGCACCGGACACCACGAGCCACGCTTGGGACTTGGGGATTCCCCTCATCTTCCCAAAAAGCCTCCCCAGACTCAAGAAGCTGCATAACTGGAAGTGAGAAGAGACCCAGGGGGAGGAGAGGCAGCTCTGGCAAAGCGGCCCACGCTCCCGAGGACGAGGTTCCCGTGCCGGCTCGCACTCGTGACCTCTGCAAGGGGCTAACCTCACTCTGAGTTCAAACGGCCCCACGCCAGCTGGCGGCAGTGAGACCCTCGTGGAGAAGGGCCGTGACCACGTGCAGAATGTATGCACTCCTTTCCAAGTGATTAATATTAAACGCCCACGGTGTGCCGAGCACCGAGGGGAACACAGCATGAACAGGTGAAGACCTTGACGGCAAGCAGTGCGTGGAGACAAGAAAACCATTACAGGTCAGCGTGCTGAGGGCGACGGCAGAGACGGGCCGGCACTGGGCTCAGGAGAGGAGGTCCCTCGCTCCGGCTGCTCAGGAGGGAGCCGGCTGGCTGCAGCATGCCCGGCCCGGAGGGGCGAACGGAGCAGTGCAGCAGCTGGAGGAGCGAGCCCCAGGCAGGGACTCCTCCTAGGAGCACTCCCGGTTTGGGATGGCCAGAGAGCAGGCCGCACCAGGGAGGCCAGCTCGGACGAGCGTGCTGGAGTCAAACTTCGGAGAGTCCTGCACACCAAGCTGAGAGTTTTGTCTTTATTTTGAAGGCAGCAGGAGGTGCGGAAGAATTTTAGAGAAGTAACAAAGGGAATTGCAATCCGAGGGCTCTCTGGCTGCGGCAGGAAGGGCAGGAAGGGGGCCAGCGGGATGCAGGGAGGGCTGGCGGGTCCAGCAGGAAGATGTGGGCTTGTGTTGGGGTGCCTGCCACTGGCAATGGCATTGGCCAACCACGGGCACATGAAAGAGGCTGACTTACAAGAATCCAGTCCCGAGAAAGCCCAGCAAGGCCGGTGGCCAACTTCCACTTTCCTTTGGATATTTTCACTTTCGGGGCATCTTGTTCTGAGTCAAGATTCCTCCTTCTAAACATGGGACTTTCCAGAAGGACCACAGCTCCTTCTGGGTATCCACTTGACCCAGGATGCTCTTGATTTCGGTCGTTGAAGGAGCGTGCTGGCCCCTCTGGAGGATGGCCATGCGGTCCCTGTGGAGTCTGCTTCTCTGGGAAGGTAAGTGGGGCAGGTGCATGGCCAGGGCCCCTCGCCAGCCTTCCCGGCAGGGGCCTCATCCCAAGCAAGAACCCAGGGGCTGAGGAGGGCCAGGGAAGGTGGAAGCAAGTCCCCAGGCAACCTTGAAAGCTGGACAGAGCCAGAGAGATGCAAGGTCCTGGGTGGAAGGTGCTGGCGGGCTGCTCTACAGCATCCATGAGCGTGAGACGTGTCCTGTGGTCCAAGGAGGTTAAACCTCAGGCTGGTGGCACCAGTGGTTTGGACAGAGACGGTGGTGGGGATGAGGGAGTTCTCGGACAGTCTGGGGAGAAGGGAGGCAGGGCAGAACAGACTCTTACAAAGAAGCACATCTTTCCATTGGCCTGCGGAAAGCCTGAAGGTCTGTGTAAGGGAGGTGGGTGTCGGGAAGGGGTGAGAGGTGAGACCAAGACGGACCTGGCATGGCGGGCAGGGCATGCTGTGGGAAGGGCGATCCCACATCCTGTCTGTGCCCTACTTCCTCTGTGGTTAGCACGTGGCCCACGGGACAGGGGTCAGCACAGCAAGGCTGGCGGGGGGAGGCAGGAGTCGGGCGGAGGCAAAGGCTAAGGCACCTAGGGTTCCCACCAGGGACTCAGAGGGACTTGGAGACGACCTTGTCCTCTGTCCCCTACCTAGGGTCCTGGCCTGGAGGGCTCCAAAGGCCCTGAAGGTACTAACATTTGCAGGGAATCCCTCAAAACAGGAAAAAAAAAAAAAAAGAATCTGTGTTGTTCACAAATCCTTCAAATCCTTGGACATGAAAGGTGAAAACCAAGTTTTCTGAAGGCCCCTTAATGCCAAGGCGGAGGAGCACCACGGACTGGCTGTGCCCCCTTGGTGTGGGGAGAGGAGGATGGGAGCCTGGGGAGGAGGGCGACGCGCTGAAGCCACGCGGTTCAATCGTGGCAGAGTTGGGGCAGGACAGCCCCCCAGGGGCCTTGACAGGCCGCCAGCACCGTTCTGGATGCGCCGCACATGGCTAGGGCACCACTCCGCACTGACTAACGCTCAAGTCTCTGCAGCCAGCTTGATGCTTAGGGCTGGGGAGGGCAGCAAGGTGGGCAAGGGGCTGGCGGAGCGACCCCGCGGGGCCTGGGTTTGCCCTGTCCGTGCGGCGCTGCGCCCTGCGCCCCGGGGCCCCTGCGCCCGAGGCCCGGCGCGTCCTCAGTGACTCCTGTTGCCCACCCAGTGCGGGGAGTGGGGCTTCTCCTCCGACCACTGGGGGCGGGGTTACGAAGAGGACTAGGGGACGTGGCAGCCCCTGACTCACCCACGGGCAGTCCCAGCAGAGAAGCGAGGCGCCCCAGGGTGCCAGGCGCACGGAGAGACCGGGTGGTTGTGGTCCTGACGGGAGGGAGGCAGCGGGGTACCCCCATGGAAGCTCACCGACCCCAGCATCTCCGCCCGGCCCAGCCTGCTCCTCCCAGCTCCAGATGGCAGAGAATGGCGCCCCGCGGGTCCCTGGTACCCGTGACTCCTCCTTCGCTCCCCCTCCCCCTACTACAACTACGACCCTTCAGAATCCCTCTCCACCCCTCCCACTTGTTCCCACCCCCCTGCAGCAGGCCTTCACTCTCTGGCAGCCCCCCCTCCCCCCGCCGCCCAGAAGCTTCCGGCACATTCCCTGCGCCCCCGCTGGCACGGTCTTCCTAACCCGCATCTCATCCGTTACTCTCTTCCTTCAGCCCTGCGCAAGGCCTCCCATGGCTCTAAAGATAAAACCCAGACGCCGCTTTCAGGCGGCAGCACGGCTCCCGTGGGCTCTGCAGTACGGTTGCTGACTCCCCCTGCAGAGAACTAGTTTCAGTTCCTTTGCACCGTGCCCTCCAGCTGGCCTGCTGCTCGCAGGCCCTTGTTCCCTCCACTATCCTTCCCTCCACCTGAGAGACGCTTCCACTCCAGCTCCAGACACCCCTCCTCTGCTAGGCCTGGCTGATCCCCATTCCCCCTTCTGTTCTCAGCTTAACCATTTCCTGTCTGAGCCCCTCAAGACCATCACCCTGCCTGGATTCTCCCGGAGCACCCCTTCCTCCCCAGCCTGGGGCTTAAGATCTATTTTAAGCATCGGCTTCGAGTGTGACTTCCTCTGTGAGCAGAAGGGATTCTCTCCCTTATGGTGTTATTTCCAGTCCCTGGCGCTGCGCACCTGCTCAGCATGGGTGGAGAGAGCGTGGGGAGAGGGGGCCTGATGTGCTTCACAGCAGCTTAGCGGGGTCCAGGAGGAGCCGAGGGAGAGCAGGGGTGAGGAGCCGTGGGGCAGGCAGACTGATGGGGCTCTGTTCTTTCAGCTCTCCTTCCCACTGCCGTCTGTGGTGCCCAAGTGCTTGGCCAGGTGGGGGGCTCGGTGCTGCTGCTGGCAGAGCGCCCCCCGGGCTTCCAGGTCCGAGAGGCCATCTGGAGATCTCTCTGGCCTTCGGAGCAGCTCGTGGCCACGTTTTTCCGGGGTTCCCGGGAGACTCTGTACCACTCGCGCTTCCTGGGCCGGGCCCAGCTTCACAGCAACCTCAGCCTGGAGCTCCGGCCCCTGGAGCCGGGAGACAGCGGCAACTTCTCCGTGCTGCTGGTGGACACGGGAGGCCGGGCCCAGACCCGGATCCTGCAGCTCAAGGTGTACGGTGAGTGCGCCCCACACCGGGAAGGCATCCTGCGTCCTGGGAGCGGGGGAGAACAGGGTTCCAGAGCCCGCTGGCCTCTGACCCCACAGGTGACCCAAGGCACAGCTGTCCCGTGGCACAAGCTGATAAAGTCCCTCAGGTGCTCCCAGGTGAGCTCCCGTCAGGGGCACCCTGGCTTTGCCACCCCAAGGTCCTTGCCTGAACTCCAGCGTGGCCATTTCATGATCAGTGGCCATGGACACGATGCTCAGCCTCCCCAGCATTCACCTTTCTCACCTATAAAATGGGCATCAGAAGTAATATTACACGAGATGCCCGCAAAGGCGAAATACACGGCATCTGGGAAATCATTCGAGATGGCGGCCGGCCCGCCCTCGAAATTCTAAGATCATAACGTGCCCTTATTTGACAAACTGCTGACAAGAAGGAAAAGTATTGCCCATCAAAGTATGATGCAATGTTTTTATTGTAATTAAAGTATGGAATGTTTATTTTATATTGCTTTAGAGAGTTCTTTTAGATGTATTTAGAGATTTTTTATATAATCACGGGTCTTCTCAGCTGTTCATTGTTGCAAAGCAAACCATCCCCAACCCTACTGGCTGAAAACAACGCTGTTTTAATGTCTCATGATCTGTGGGTGGGGCGCTCCGCGGGGTGGGCCTCCTGCTCCCCAAGGTCTGCCAAGGTCATTCACACAGCTGCTTTGGGCACCTCAGCTGCGGCAGCTGACTTCACTGGGGCCTGGATGGACCCTTCTTTCCAGCCACTTCGCCTCTCCTCCCTCTACGTAATCCACCATCACCTCTACCACCTCGTCCCCATGTCCTCCTCCTCCACAGTCACCCCCACCACCATCACTTCCCCCACCTCCTCCTCTGCCCCCTCCACCGTCACCACCTCCACCTCCTTCACAGTCACCCCCACCAACATCACCTCCACCTTCCCCACCTCCACCATCACCTCCACCACCTCCTCCTCTGCCCCCTCCACATTCACCACCTTCCCCATCACGTCTACCACTACCATCACTTCTACTGCCTCCACTGTCTCCATTTCCACCAGCTCTGCCTCTTCCACCATCCCCACCTCCACCTCTACCTTCCCCACATCACCGCCTCCACCATCACCTCCACCACCTCCACTTCCACATCTACTGCCCCCACCTTCACCATATTTCTGTTGACCAAGAAAAAAATGGCCCTTTAGCTCTCATGTATCCACCTAAGGCTTAGAAAAGGTATGTGAGTTACCCCAAACCACTATTTCAGTATCACGTCAGAAATTTGGTGGAGCAGTGGGGAGAAAAACGTCCAGATTTAAGACTGAAAAGCACGAGTGACGGCTGGGAAGAGGAAGACAGTGAGGGAGAGAAAGGCAACTGAGAAGGAGAGAGAGCCCACACTCACCAACCCAGAGACAGCTGGCTGGCAGCCCCCCGCGTGAGCCCCGGGAGTGTCAGTGTGCAGTTAGGTGCGTGTCCGGGATGCATGCAGCCCTGAGCCAAGTTGCCCACCTCGGCAAGCAGAGCGCTGGCTGGATGTCAGCAGCCGCCCCCCACCTGTTACACCCTTAGCCTAATTCCCTTGTGCAGTGAATAACCTCCACAACCATCCAGGCAGCCCCCGGGCCTCTTCCTGTTCTGAGTCTCAGCTGCTGCACATGTGAAATGAGTACATTGAACGTGATAATACATGCAGCACCCACACCACTAAGCTCTGAAATGCCTTGTTCTCAGCATCTGAATTACAGATTTTAAGGAAATTGCTGTTTTATTGCTTCCAAATACATAGCGTGATTAGAACTAATTGCACAAAACCGCCAAGCCGCCGTCCTTGGGAGCTCTGCTTTGACAATAGATAGGAATGATTTGAATTAGCAGATCAGTTACTAGAAATGTCAATGGGTGTTTCTAGTGTGCCTGATAGTGTTTGGAAGCAGCTTGTCCTCTTAAGTGATGTAAATATCCACCCCCCCAACACACACGCACGCGCGCACACACACAGTGATCATTGTTTATGCTATTAGTGTGCCCAGCAAATCTTTCCTTTTCCATCTCACAAATCCCGCCAGATTGAGCTGGCATTAATGAGGTTTTACTCTGCTTGACTTCGGAATGCTGTCAGAGACTGAGCCTTCCTGTCGTCTCTAGAATGCTCTCCCGCTGGCCTCCATTGCCACAGAGACCCAGGATTTACTATCAAGCCATACAGGAAAGGGGAGCCACAGCCTAGGATTCCAGGACTCCAATTTGTTCAATGGTCCAGGGGGCTCTGCACCTAGAGAGCTGGGGTTATGAAGATAACAAACAGAACCCCGCCCCCACCCCCCGCTCCCCGCCTGGCCTCCTCCACAGCGGTTTGCACCCTTGTAATTATTTTCCTAATTATTCAATCACCTGCCGGTACCTGTCTTCTTCACAAAATATAAGCTCTAATCGTCCAGGAATGTGTTTGTTTTCTTGCCTGACTTAATATATGCCGATCTTCTCTCTGGCTGATGTATCATGAAGAAAGCGCTGGGACAAGGGACATGCAGAGTTCTTGGAGAGTTCAGAGCCTGGAATATGAGGGAAGGCTTCATAATTGGAGTAGCAGGCAATGTGTCCAAGCTGGGTCTTGAAGGATTGGTAGGAATTTTCTAGGAGGAAGAGAGGAGAAGGGCACAGGTGCACAGGAGAGCCATGGGCGAGCACGGGCAACGTGGAAGAGTATGCCATGCCGGGGAGAACCGGAAGCTCACTGGGGCACGTGAGCGAGACCGGCAAGAGCCTACGACAGGAGAGGTTGGCACTGACCATTTCAGGAAGGGTCTTGAACACCAGACTAAGGAAGTCAGCTTCTGTCCTGTGGACAGTGGGAAACCAGACGAGCAAGGGTGGCCTGCTCAGAGGTGACCTCTAACCCTGCATGGATCCCAGAGCTGGCACGGTATGCCCTTCCCAGCATGCCCTGCCCGGCATCAATGTAACCCATGCCTGTTCTACTGTTCTTGCCTAGACGCGGTGCCCAGGCCCGTGGTGCAAGTGTTCATCGCTGTATCAAGGGGTGCTCAGCCCCCCAAGACCTGCCAGGCGTTCCTGTCCTGTTGGGCCCCCAACGTCACTGACATAACCTATAGCTGGCGACGGGAGGGGACCACTGGCTTTGGTATTGAACCAAGTGGCCTCTTCACGGATGGACAGGTGCTAAAGGTTTCGCTGGGACCAGAAGACAGGAGTGTGGCCTATTCCTGCATTGTCTCCAACCCCGTCAGCTGGGACTTGGCCACCGTCACCCCTTGGGAGAGCTGCCATCACGAGGCAGGTATGCCAGGGGTCAGGGGTCAGTGGTTCAGGGATTGTGACACCAAGCCCCGCTCTGACCCTGCCCCCTCCATGTCCAGCCCCAGGAAAGTCCTCCTACAAGGACATGCTGCTGGTGGTGGTGCCCGTGTCCCTGCTCCTGACCCTGGCTGGCCTCCTCTCTGCCTGGCACCCCTGCTGTTCAGGTAGGAGCCCTGCAGGTGTCAGATGTATTTGGAGGAGGAGGAGCTACTAAGGAGGAGGGTGAGGCCGGACCCCCTCCTTTTCAGGCTTCAGATGGTCCGTCCTCCTTCCCTCTGTCACAGCAGGTCCTGACTCTCGCCATATACCCTGGTCCCCAATCAGATTGAACAATGTGAAGTTTCTTTTGCAACTCATCAGATGAAGTCTTCTCTTGCACACTCTTCAGGCCTCCGTGCCAGCCACCCTGTCTGTCTGGAACCCACTCTCCGTTCTCCACCCCATCCCCCTTCTGCATGTGACCGTCTCCTCCACAATCCCCAGGGTGCACCTGGCTCCCGGGCCTCCCTGACCTGCCCCCCCACCCCAGGGGTGGTTGGTGTTCTTCCTTTATCTCCACTGCGTGCCCAGCGCTCATTGCACTTATTTTCCCACTGAGTTCTCAGGCTCACTCACCACCCAGCATCGAGCAGCGGTTCCTGGCACAGTGCGCGCATGGATAAAGTTTTGTTGAGTGCAAGTCTAAGTGAATACCAACCCCGTCTTGCCCACCATTCCTGGGAAATGCTCCCTGAGAAAAGTTCCTCTCTGGCTAGGAGCTCATAAGTCTCCTTCTCCAGGAGAAGAGACAGGGGGAAACTCAGAGGTGCGGCTGGGTTCTGAGCCATCCCTCCAGCTCAGCCCCTGACAGAAACACCCCCACTGACCTGGGCTTCGTGGGGGTGTCTGCCCCAGGCTGTCCGGGATGGCTTCGGGCCGAGCCAAGATTCCAAACTAAGAGTCCAAATGCTGGAGGGTGACCTTTCCGCTCTCTCTGCCAGGGAAAAAGCAGAAGGACCGCTGCACCGACCGAAGAGCTCCAGAGACAGAGACCCCCCTGGTGTAGGGTCTGCGGTGGAGGAGGATATAAACTGTTGGCTGGACCATGAGGAAGGACCTGATGCTCCGGGACATGGCCGATGTCTGGGAACGACCATGGTCCTCCTGCCTCTGCTGGCACTCCTGTCCCAGCTCCAGGAGCAGCCTGGGAAGCCCTGGCACTGAGAGCCACCGCACAGAAAACACGGGCACAGCCTTCCACATCCCCTCCTCCGACCACCGTGACCCTCTGCTCCTTGCGTGTCCTGGCTCCGCTCGGGGCAAGATCTCAGAGCATCCCCTCCTTCACCCCTGTCTATTTTGACGTCTTATGATAAGCCTTGGTCGTCAGGGAACCTCAGGGTCTCAGACAACAGGGGTGGGGTTGGGGCCAGAGCTGGGAATGGGTGATTTGGAGTTTTTCTGTTAGTTCAGATGTCTGTCTAATACCTTTTAGAATCTGAGACCCAGATGGGATGCAACTCTTTGGGGCCAATTAGTTAACACTTGCATCAGCCCACTAGGGCCCCTGTAACAAGACATCACAGAATTGGGGGCTTAAAGAACGAAATTCACTTCCTCATGGTCTTGGAGGCTAAAAGCACAAGATCAAGGTGTCCGCAGCTTTGGTTTCTTGCGAGGCCTCTCTCCTTGGCTTGCAGGTGTCTCCCTTCGCTCTGTGTCCTTCCATGGTCTTTTCTCTATGTGCACAGGGATCCCGGGTGTCTCTCCCTCTTTTATAAGGACACCAGTCATAATGGATTAGGGTCCATCCCAAGGACCTCATTTAATTTTAATAATCTCTTCGATGCCCTATTTGCAAATACAGTCATGTTGTGAGATGTTGGGAGTTAGGACTTCGACAAATGGATTTTGAAGAGATGATATACTCAGTCCACAACCATAGTTCATCAACAGTGGGGGGGCAGAGGGGGTGAGTGCCCAGGACAACCAGTGTCCCTGTGAATCCTGGAGAACATCCAGTGTTTGGGGGGGGATGCTCTGTGACAATAGAGAAGAAGGAGGCATTGAAGAAACAGGGGCAAGTTTTGAAGTATTTCCCAGGGAAACTTCAGTCACTCACTAGGTCAGACAGTCACTTTTACCTTCCATGAATGGTCAGCACAACCGGCCTCCAGAGTCACATCCCCGCTCCTGCACTCAACTAGTTCTGGAATTTCCCTGCCCGCTGGCTCTGCTCAGTGGTCCCCAGCTGGCCACCAGCTTCACCCCGTCCTCCTGCCTTTCCTGCACCCACTTGTCTCCCCTCGCCTCCCTCCCCCACCCACCTAAATGGTGCCCGTGGCCTCCCAACCTGGAAGCTTGTCTTGCCCGCACCTGCCACCTAGCGGCATTCCCTGTGGTCACTGATTTCTCATGCAAAACTGGCCTCTGTCCCTAAAAATGACATGAAAGAGAAAGCCCAGGATCTACACACACACCCTGTACCCCCACCTTTCTTCCCTTCATCCCCAGGGCCCCACCTCAGATCGGAGCAATTCTGGATGGGGGCGGGGCCACATGTCTCCCTTCGTGACTTAGCCCTCAGTGACCTCATTCAGTGGTGGTTCTGTGATGCGGCGCGCCAGGCCTTTTTAAATAGATCCATGCCGCTCAAATAAATTAATGCTTCTGTTCCCCGCGATACACTTGTCAACCAGCGGACTAATTAGCCCTCCGCCGAAAAAGTCGAAGTACCCCCGAGAGAACCATGTGCTAACGAGCACCGGACTGACGGTCTAAAGGGGAGAACCATCGATCGAAGGCTCAGCAAGGGCTGGGGACAGTCTGGGACTGGGCAATCAGAAGCAGGGAAAGCCCTTCCTTCGTGGAGTTCACATTCTAGAAAATACGAATAGGCAAGGAGGGACGCGTCAGAGGTCGGTGGGTTCTAGTACGAGGATAAAGCCGCGGGGCTCCTGGTAGCTCAGTCGGTTAGGCGTCCGCCGCTTGATTTCATGGTTCAAGTCATGATCTCGTAGTTCGTGGGTTCGAGTTCCTAGTCAGGCTCTGCTCTGGCAGCAAAGAGCCTGCTTGGGATTCTCTCTCTCCTGCCACACACTCTCTTTTCTTCTCTCTCAAAATAAATAAACTTTTTTAAAAAGAAGATAAGCAGAATAAAAGGCTAGAGAAGAGCGTGCTGGGAGGAGGGGCCCATCTCAGACGGGCGAGTGGGGGGACCGGTGGGCAGAGTAATTCAGAGACAGAAGCTACAAAGAAAGGCCCTGAAGTGGAGGCGTGGTTAGTGTTCGCGGAGGCGAGGTGGAGGCCAGGCTGGCTGGGTGGGTGAGGTGGGGGGGCGCGGAGAGGGACGGGGTGACTGCCTGGCCGGAGCACGTGGGACCCTGTGGTCCTCAGGACACACCCCGGGGTTAAGGAAGCAGGAGCGCCCCATCTGTCTGGGTGTCGGGTCCTTCCCAGGACGACCTTTACACCCTTACTCAGGTAGGCTCCGTTTTTGCTTGTCTTTGTTTTCATTCAGTTTTCCTTGCGTGAAGGCTTTGGACCTGTCCTTCTATGCAAAGCGCGGCAGCCAGGGGGCCAGGGCCAGGGGGTAGGGGTCCTGTGACATGACAGACGCCAGGAGAATGGAGCGGGGGGCACAGCAAAAGAGAAGTGTGATGGAGACATGTTTCATTTTCATCGATGGGGATAGGAACACCCAATTCCTCATTTTAAAAGATTTTTGCAGGGGCACTTGAGCGGTTCAGTCAGTTAAGCATCTGATTCTTGATTTTTGGCTCAGGTCAGGATCTCGTGGTTCGTGAGTTCGAGCCCCACATCTGGCTCTGTGCTGACAGTGTGGATCCTGCTTGGGATTCTCTCTCTCCCTGTCTGTTTGCCTCTCTACCACTTGCTCTCTCTCGAAATAAATAAACTTAGTTTAAAACAAATTGCAAACCACTTGTCTGGCATATCTTCTTCCATGTTTGTTAAGAAGGAGCAGTGGCGTCTCCTCCATTACTCAGGACGTGCGTGGTCCTCTGCTGGTCTTCAGGGCAAGCACCACCTCCTTCCAGACCTGACTCCATGCCCCCCGCATCTGATCTGCGTGCAGCGTGAAGGAGGGCCACCAGCACTGCACAGGGGGGACAGGGGCGCCTGGGGGCTCAGTCGGTTAAGCCTCCAACTTCAGCTCATGTCACCATCTCACGGTTGGAACCCTGCATCGGGTTCCATGCTGACAGCTCAGAGCCTGGAGCCTGCTTCGGACTCTGTGTCTCCCTCTCTCTCTGACCCTCCCCTGCTCATGCTCTGTCTCTCTCTCTCAAAAATAAACACGTAACAATACAAATAAAACAAAAAAGGACGGCACAGAGCAACCATCTCAACCACCCCAGATCTGGGAACAGTTCAGCGGGAGTCTCCCCTGGGGCTGTGCACTGGGGGCCCCGTCTGCCGGGGGCGTAGGGGCAAGTGGGCAGGCCCAGCACACAGATAAGCACTAGAGATACTCCCTCGGCACCACCAGCCGGTCCTGGGAGCCACACTTCCAGGGAGCCATCGGAAAACTCAAGCATCAAGAAAAGAATGACCCAAATTGCGGAAAGTCTAGAAACCTTATCATATGAAAAGTGATGAAGGAAACTGGCCATGCGGAGCCTCGAACAGAAGCCTCAGAGGGCCCTCAAAGGTTCAAAGGGCTCGGCCCCAGGAACACGTCCCTGAGAGGCAGATGGTGACTCACACGAGTAATAGGATCTTAAAGCTGGAAGGAAACGTTGTGGTTTCTCAGTTCAGGTTTTTCACTTCTCAGGTGGAAAGCCGAGGCCCAAAGAGACGGTTACTTCCTGGAAGGACATAATTGGTCAGCAACAGAATCAGAATTAGCTGGAGGTTATCTAATCAGCCCAGCCCCGCCCCTGCACCACGCGGCCAGGGAGAAGCTCCCCGCCTAATGAGGGCCCCATGCGAAGTGAGCCGGTTCAGTGACGGTGTGGAGGCAGAGCCCACCGCCCAGCAACACGCTAGACCAGAGGCCGTGCACGTCAGGCGGGAAGTCACATCAGAGCAGGAATGACAAATATGTGGCACCTGCACGCCTCCTCCAGGACCGTGTCGGGCACAGATAATGACGATGACGCACTGGTCCCACTGAGTCCGCAGGCAGCACACGCTCAAGTGACTCGGGCCAATTAACAGAAGCTGGGAGCTAAGACAAAACCGGTGAGGCATTCCTGCCCTGCACAGGATCCTTCCCACGTCACAGAAAGGGAAGAATGAGGAGACGGTGAAATGAAGGAGGCCGATGAAAAGATGCAGCTCGTGGGTCAGAAACACGCCACCGCCCCGCCAACAAGACTTCTCCCGGCTTCCTCGCCTCCGCCTTCTCTCGGCGTGCTGCTCGGGGAAGGCACCAGACGTGGGAAGATCGAGGCATCGATGGACACTAGTAACACTATTGCCGGGAAAGCACAGAACAGGAAATCAGCCAAATGAGTCAAGGTGATGCATTTGGCCATTTAACAAATCACGTTCTTGGGGCGCCTGGGTGGCTCCGTCGGTTAAGCGTCTGGCTTCGGCTCAGGTCACGATCTTGTAGTTCATGGGTTTGAGCCCCGCGTTGGGCTGGGTGCTGCCAGCTCGGAGCCTGGAACCTGCTTCTGATTCTGTGTCTCCCTCTCTCTCTGCCCGTCCCCCACTTGTCTCTCAAAGATAAAGAAGCATTTTTAAAAATTTGTTAAAAAATAAATAAATAAATCATGTTCTTTAGGATATCTAACAATAATGTGAAAACCTGGCCTCAGAATTCTTTGGAGGCAAAGAAGAGAAACCAACTCTGGCTTTAACTAATGCAAAAGGAATTTTCTAGAAAGCCCTAACAGCTCTGTTCAGGCTGCTGTAGAAGAATACCAGAGTCTAGGCAGCTTAGAAACAACAGAAATTTATTTCTCATGGTTCTGGAGGCTGGGAAGTCCAAGATCAAGGTGCTGGCTGATTCAGTGTCCCGTGAGAGCCTGCCTCCCAGCTCACGGACGGATGGGCATCTCCCCACCATGCCCTCACCCGGCGGAAGGGGTGAGGGAGCTCTCCTGGGGTCCCTTTTATAAAGGCACCAGTTCCATGCACAGGAGCTCCTTCCTCAGATCTCTTCCGAAAGGCCCACCTCCAAATACCACTACACTGGGAATTAGATTCCAGCATATGAATTTGCAGGGGGAGGGGGACAGAAACATTTGGTCTACAACACTCAGAGAACCAAAGAAAACACTGACCAAGCAGGCCTCAGAAAGGACAAAGCCAGGGGGCCTCGGGGACGCAGGCATGGCACAACATCCTTGGGCCTGCCGTCAAATAAATCTGCTGTTTCTCTTCCCGAGCGGCTCACTGAAGACTGAAATTCCCAGCAAAGAAACGGAGCTGGGTCGGCCCAGCTGGGGCCACGGATCCTCCCTCTGGGGAGTGGACAAGAGTCACAGGACGTCTTGTCAGAAGGGGTATTGGTTTAACAAAATAAAGGACAAGAAGTGTGCACTGGGATGGGTAGGAAAGGCAGTGCGGCTGTCTGTCCACCCAGAACGCACCGACTGCTCACCTGTCGACCCCCTCTTGCACCAGCACCAGCCGGGATGCAGAGGAGGCTGAAGGAGGCTTTGCAGCCTGGCTGGGACCTGGCGGGCAAGCAACGTGTCAACATTCGATGCCAGCAAGTAAACCGAAATGCAGCCCCCAGGGTGTGCCCAAAGGCATCTATCTCCTGGCTCCTGAGACCTCGGTCCCCAAGGACGGCAGTCAGGCCCTCGAAGAAAGTGATGGAAATGACAGAGACTCCGGCTGGGAGTGGAGCTTCTGTCGGGAGGAATTACGGCACAGGGGTTTCCCAGGGCAGGTCTTTCCAGAGGGCACCCCGGGCCAGCGGTTGTCCGTAGGGTCCCCTCCCGCCAGGGGACAGCAGTCAGGAGGAGATGGAGAGGGACCAGCTAGCGCCTCAGTACACTCCGGGCAGCGGTCACTGGAGAGTTCGGTCTCCGGGGTGTTGTGTCCAGCAAGGATAACTACAGCAGGATGTCTGTCTGTCCACCTGGTCCGCAAGCACAGATAACATCACCCTTCCGCCAACATGAGGGCCGCCGCCCCAGGTCTGTACAGCGGAGCCTCCGGCACGGGCAAGGGTCCGTCACCCGGAGCCCCCTCTTACCTTCCAGAGCACACCCAGGAACCCAGAATCCTGGAGTTCCCTGTCCACATGGGAGGCTGGGCCTCCTACAAGCCCTCTCCTGCACTTGCCCTCCCCAAAGATGGACCACAGTGCCTGTATGTGCACCCCGACGTCTGAGGGTAGCTGAGAAGCAGCTCTGGGGGTCAGTGCGGAGCACAGACCCGGAGCCAGGGCGCCCACAGGGGGCCAAGCCCGTCGCAGTGCGGGGCGGAGTTGTGGGTGAGAGGCGGAGGGGGTCTGGCCTTAGTCCCAGGGGCCGGCACTTCCTAGGAAACTAAGCTCTGCTACAGGATTTCTGAGTCCCGATCTGGCCTTCCGGGTCATTCTGAAGGTGTATTTGTCAAAGTAGGAGGGGAGGACGTGTTTTACGTTACAACTGTTAGCTTGACGCAGCATTGCCAGTGCTAAGGGCATGCCCGACTTGTCGCCCTGGATTTCAGTCTGTCATGATTCCCACCCACCTCTTGAACCTGACACCTCCCCCCATGACGTCCCCACCGGCTGTCACTGCAGCTCCCAAGGAACACAGGGCAGTGGGTCTGGATCAGACCCGGAGGACGGCCCCCGGTCCCCGGAGGACCGAGCACTCTGTCCCCAGCGGTCACCACGCAGCATGTCTGCAATGAGCTGGCAGCGCCCCGGGAACACAGCTATGAGCCAGACAGACGGGGCCCTGCACCCAGGAAGCTTGCAGTCCAGTCCAGAGACGGACAGACAACAAACAAACGCACACAACCTTTAATTAGAACTGCGCTAGGCTCTTTGCAACTACGTGGATGGGACTAGAGTGTATTACGCTAGTCAAAATTAGTCAGAGAAAACAAATATCCTAGGACTTCCCTCATATGTGGAATTTAAGAGACCAAGCAGATGAACATTAAGGGAAGGGAAGCAAAAATAATATAAAAGCAGGGAAGGGGACAAAACATAAGAGACTCTTAAATACGGAAACAAACTGAGGGCTGCTGGAGGGACGGGCTAAATAGAAGGGGCGTTAAGGAGGACCCTTGTTGGGATGAGCACGGGGGCTAAACATAGGGGGTGAATCACTGGCATCCTCTCCTGAAATCATTACTGCATGATATGCTAACTAACGTGGATGGAAGGTAAAAATAAATACATTAATTAATTAAGTTGAATAAAACAGTAACTGCGCTAAGCTCTACGGAGAAGAGCCAAACACTGTGAGCAGGAATGAGAAGGGAGCCACGTCAGGCCGGCGCAGGTCCAGGTGGACACAAAGGGCGGAGGAGGAGCCCATGCTGAGACCCACAGGGAGGCCAAGGGGGGAGGCCTGCCATGCTGGGGGATGAACCACCTGAAAGCCCTTCTGGAAAGATCCAGGCTTACAGGAGTGTCTGCGGGAAGGTCCCTGTGGCCAGGGAGCGATGAGCAAGGGGCATTCTGGGAGGCCCGAATGGCAGAGGTCAGCTCATGCGGGGTCTGGGAGGACACGGGAAGATTTAAAATTTAATTCTAATGTGAGAGCAGGCCACTGAGGAGTTTTAGGAAAGGAAGTAAGGCAAGCAGACTTGCATGAGTAAGAGCTCACTCTGGGGGCCTGGGGGGAGCGGATGGAGCAGGATATCGGGCCGGTGAGCTGTGGCAGTGACCCCAGCAAGACCGAGACCCCGGCGGCCAGCGTGGCTGTGGGGGGGTGGTTCGGGAAGACACCCGGGCAGCTGACCCTCTAACTAGGAGGATGCAGGCGCCATCACCCAAACTGGGCACCTAGAAGGAAGAGTACGTTTTAGGGTGAACTCAAGAGTTAACTGGCCCTTAATTTCTAGGAACGGGGCTTTAAAAGAAAGAAAATATTTGGAGGACGAACAGTGTGGCGAATTGAATCATATGAAATCGGCCATTTGTAGGAGTTTTTTAAAAAGGTCAAGTATAGGTAATATCATACCTTACAAGCTAATAATCTAAGTGCAAATGATTTAAGGAAGCAAAGCCATCTCTTCCTCTGCTCTGCTCCGCTCCACCGGGGCAGTGGTTCATGCCTGGAGCCGCGCAGGTGTTTCCATTCCAGATCCTTCAGCAGGAACCCGAGGCCGCCCTCTCAACCTCAACTGTCCGGGCCCTTCCTGCCCTGATCAGCTTCTCTGCCCAGCCTGAGTCCCGCCAACCCAGCCCCGGAGGAAAGCCTTGAACCCTGGGGATCAGAGGCTAATAACGGTAGGCAGTGCAGGGGCTGTCCTTGACCCCAACACCCTCCGAATGCATCCCACCTCATGCCCACTGCCGCCGCATCCTGAGTCCCAGCAGGGTGGGTAGAGCCCCCAATGCTACTCAGGAGAGCCTTCCCAAGCAAAGGGACAGTGGACATGGCCAGAGCCTTCAGACACTGAAACTCCCGCACAGGTCAGTAGCACTGGCCAGGTCAAGGCCATGGGGTGCTGAGGACATCAGGAGGCGTTGCCTCGGGGTCAGGCTGGCTGGTGGAAGGAGAGTCTGGCGTGCCTCGGCGGATGGCAGGGAGGCTCCAGCCTTCGGAGATGGAGGCCAGCACCTCCCTGCCTGGGCCCTCAGCCGCGGAGCTGCTGCAGGGTTGAAGCAGCTATTTGGCTACCCAGCCACTCTGGGCTACAAATGTCCCATATTCTCCTGAAGGGTCAGTGGGTGGCCTAGGGGAGGGCAGGGCAGAGAGCCAGGGGCAGCATGAGTCAGGGCTTTGGGGCAGGGGTGTTCTCAGGCCGACAGAGGAGGGTAGTGGCCGTCTGCTGTGGCACCACTGACCCTGGTGAACATCCCACCCTTCACACACAGCCTCCTGGGAGGCTGTCCCGCCACCCAGTTTGAAGGACACACAAACACCCATCACCGGGTTGTCTCTTTGCCTCAGGGACCCGCATTGCCTCAATGCTGCCGTGAGATCGGGGCTTCCTTCCCGGTCCCTTACACCACCTAGAAGAGGAGTACTCTTGTCCTGCCTGGGGCAGGGGGCAGGGGAAGACGGAGAACAAGCCGGAGTCCCGGAGGGATGGGGCCTCGCTGGACACTTGCAGCAGAGGAAATGAGGGCCCTCAGCCTACAGGACGGAGGAGGGAATACGGCATTCCCGGGGAATCACGGCCAGTGGCTGTTGGCGGTGCCACCTTTGTCCATCCTACTAATCCTAAGGAAGGTCAGCCCAGGGAGAGTCTGAGCTCTCGAGGTGATCCAGCCCTGCCCTCAAGTGGAAGCCCAGTGTGATGGAGAGAGGAGGGGAGCAGGAGGCTCCGGGACGCTCAGAGACCGCAAAGTAAAGGTCCTTTCCCCTTCTCCGGGAGCAGATGGAGCCTGGGGTAATGAACCAGATATGGTTGGTCTGCCTCTGAAGACCTGATGCAGACTGAGAGAGGGAGAGTTTGGGGGGAAGTAGGGAGAGAAGTGGGGGG